>CM050165.1:97483822-97628822 GCA_027410445.1 Discoglossus pictus
TCTTGGTATTTTCACATGGCATAATGTTATAACTTTGAAGTTTGTAACAAATCAACAGCAGCTGTGTAACCTGTGAGCATAATAACCATTTTAGGTAAAACATTTTAGTAGAGCCTGCTTGTGCCTAGAGGATGCCATGCTTGGATCTGTCCAACCGCCTGCTGGATTGTAGTATTGAGTCTTACTATTCTGCTACTATTTGTTATCTATTTTAGAGTGGACACAAGGTAAGAAGTAGGAGGGATGGGGTATCAGATAAAGATATCAGCATTTGATAACTCCCACGCACATGCTCAGTATAAGAAGAGATGGCCGTACACTTGAAGCTCTCACTTGCCCTGCCCTGAGGTTAGCCCCTTAGGTCTTTAAAAGGAAGTATGACTCATGGCAGCTTTTATACATTTTCTCTGAAAAAGCTTTTATGCTCATGGCTTTCTCCGCGAACTCATGGACTGTAAAACACCATCTTTATGTCAGTTCCTTCTCCAGTGGGCCACAGCATGCGGCTCCTGGTATTCCTTGGCTTAAGGGTGTTGTGACCTCTTGGTTCCCTGACTGGAATCAAACCCAAGTTGCAGCGGTGAAAGGACTGAATCCTAACCACTGGACCACCAGGGAACCCATGCTCATGGCTTACACATCTGCTAATGCTGTTCATTTGTTGCATGCTCTTTTTTTCCTACTCTACAGTGGCCTTTTAAAGGGACGCTAAAGATAGTAGTATAGTTAAAGACCATTAAATGTAATGCTTGTGTCTCTTATTCTGTATACCCTCCACTGTGAAAGTGAATTAATTACCCCAAAATAGAACAATCATCAAATGTATTAAAGTTGGGTCAATCAATAATCAGGTTTAATGGTTAGATAGCAGCATTATCATTTTCTATTATAAACAGATCATTTATATCTTTTTCAGAATTCTAGCGTATCAAATAAAGAGGAATCTGGAGAACTTCAATAAAACCAACAGAAAATCAAATTAAAGACACTTGTAACATGGAGAGCAACATTAAACAGTTAACTGAAATATCAAAGATTACTCATTTAATATGTAAAACCTTATTATGGGCTTAAAGGGAAAGTTCTAGCCTCTCAACATTTAGAACACATTGGTTTAGGGGACTTAGACATGGATGTTCCCTTGTTTTTAATAATAAAGTAAACTACCTGAGACCTGAGGTCCACCTCCTGTAGCTCATGCACACAGTCTTTCTATTGGACTAAATGAACTGGCCAATCACAAACTGGGTCTCAGCAGAAATTCTGCAAAATGCTGCAAAGACCAAGGCTGTCATTGGCTAGTATATCTAGTACTATGGATACATTTTATACATTAGCTACTGGGGGGGGGGGGGGACACCTTTGCAGGAACTGTTTGGAAGGTTTCAGAGAGTAAAGATCGAGATTTGATGCACTTGTTAATAAAAGCAATATTTAAATATGCAAACAAACACTTAAGTAGTTTAGTATTAAAAAAACAGGGAACCTTCCATGTCCCTTTAATAAAACAAAATAGATCACATACTTTTAAAGGCAGCGTTCTTTCCTGGAAACACAAATACTAGCTACCAGAAATCAAGATCTCGGTCATGGATTAAGCCTGTTCCATGAAATATAAATATTGCTATCAGCCAATCAGATGATGCACCCGCTGATGCTGGCATTAATGACAGCAGAAGTGATTTGTAAGAGGGGCTGGCTGGACTGTGTAACAGTTCATTTATGGCAACTACATTTTTAAACATTTCAGATTATGTTGGTTAAAGAATACAACCAGGTGGATATGCTCTATTGATTAATACAAGTAGCCAGGGCTAGAACATTGCCTTTAAAGTTACATTTCATGTTCTCCTCCTAACGATGCCAGACACTAGTAATGTAATAAAGGTAAAGATAATGCAACCAGTGTCATAAACATGCCTTTAAAACAACATGGAGACAGGTTATTCCATCCTTGGACAAGCATAGAAAGCTATAACACAGTATCAAGACTCAATAAAAGGGATATGTACCTACTATCTCAGTAATGTCTTGTGTTCTTGTGCTGCCTGTGAGGTATCTTATAACAGCAAACCATTATATGTTGGAAATACATAGTGCAACCCCCTATCTCAGGCCTTATGTTGAAGAAGTACTGGATGGATCATTTTTAATTGACATAAATTTGTTAAAACACTGCACTAAAACAACTAAGAAAAGTCTTAAAAGCTTCTTTTTAAACAGATCAATGAGTTTAAAAACTTTTAGTAAAATGCCATAGAATTTTACAGAAAAAAAAAGTTAAATGAACATTAAGTTCTGTTTTAGCAAATTTTTCAAATTTGTTCATTGTTAAAATATTTATACTTGAAAAATGATGTTTTTTGCAAGTATGCATGTCTCACAAACCAGAATAATTAAAGGACCACTGTGATATTATTTTAGATTTTATGGAATAGAGGGCAAAATGCTTTTTTTAGAACACAAAACCCCCCACAGCCTGTACATCTGTACCTCTTGTATGCAATTATTCTATATTGTGGGATTACAAAGATCAGCAGCAACCAAAAATGGTAAATACCATAGCAGTATAATTGCATACAAAAAGGTAATGCATTACAGGTCGTAATATTAATATTATTATTATTATTATTATTATTTTTGTGTACATATTTTGAAGTGTGGTTCTTCAAAAGAGTATATTTTAAATATAGAACTGCAGAAGAGGAAGCATGAACGTCTTATAACTGGCAATAGTGAGCAGGGCGAACTTAGAGCCATTTATATTGCAACTTAAATGTGGTGTATGAAGATTTACACTAAATTGAGTGTATATATATATATATATATATATATATATATATATATTGCACATTTCTACAGCTGAGCTCTATGCAGGAATGTTAATTTAAGTGGTGGTACTACCAGCAGGAATAACAGGTTTGTACCACAGTCAAAAACCTGGATAAAAATAAATAGTTATAAATGTAAAATATTAAGGAGATAACATATTTTTCTATACATAGCAGTGAACTATTTTCTTGGGAGTGGTGAATCTGGAGGTATATTTTATCAGGCCATTTATACTTTCCTTTTGATCTCTACTACAATAAAGACAATATAGTGGAGACCCTCCGGTTAAGTACATATATTAGGCGATAGCTGCCAAGTACAGAATAATTAAAGATCTTCTGAAGTCCAATATTTATATTATGCCATTTTGAAGAACTAGAAATGATAATGGGCACAATCTTAAAGAAAATAATTTGGTGGTATATATATATATGAATGTAGTTGCTGTAATTCTGTTTATAGGACCCCCTCACCATCTTTCAGTGTTAACTGCCTCCTGTTGATGGCTCTAAATCAGTGACCCTCACTAAATGAGAGTGATTAACTTGTATGTATAATATGCAGTGGTCATATATTTATTTTTCACCTACTAAACTTGTTTTTATTATCCAAGATTGCTTCCTGCTTCACAAGACAAATAGGAAGGTCTTATAAGATAGCATTGGAGATGGACAGTGTATAATGTAATAAATTAAAGGATGTTTTTGTTTTTTTAACATTTTGCCCATTATCAGTTCTACTTCTTCAAAATAGTTTACTGTGAATAGAGAACTTCATAGGTCCTCTAACAGCCATTTATGTAATGGAAGGGGAATCAATAATAAATTACAGTGCAATATAGAGATTTACAATGGTCAGATATATACATTTCAGTTATTACTTCTATAGTTGGACATGAAGATGGCTGCATATGCAGTTATATGGAATTTCTCAAAGTAACCAAATATTCAAGGCATACATAAACTATGGGGGAAAAGCTTCCCGATCTCCATCCTGCAGGGTCATGAAATTCCAGCTAAGTGCATATCCTCCATGACATCACATAGTGGTGCAAATTCCACCAAAAACTACAGTGCTTCTCTTGATATGTTGGATCTTAAAGGGAGAAACTCTGCTTTTCTTAGTAACTTCCAGTTTTGCAGCAGACAACCCCTTTGCCGTCAGTTTTGCTCGACTAATGGCCAAGAAGTGTTCTGTGTTGCACTATGCAACTCTACTGAGCATGTACCACCAACCACAATCTCCATCTGTTTTCTGAAAAGAGATAAAATACAAGCAAAAAACACACACTGTCTCATCCTGTAATTTTAACCCTAGTGACACAGAAATGGGTTTGATGCCATGTGGAATCATGAGCGAGAAATTAATTGCAATGGTAACTCAGAAGCTGCTGGTTTGTTCACTGGCTACAAAGGGTTGTACTGCTGGTCCACAAGTCTTCATGCTAGGGAACAGCCAGGATTTCTGCCTTTGGTAATTTTATTGTTGTTCTGTGATTCCCAAGAATTCCCTGCAAGAAAAAAGCAAAAGATTCTTATAAGAACGTCTTTCTAGTGGATGTATGATTTATCAGTGCATGTTTTTACAAACAATATTTTACATTCATTGTAACAAAAACTATGATCTTACAAACAAAATCATTTCCTATCATGTTAAAAAGTGTAGCTCCTCACATATTTTTACAAATTATTGTTAGTAGCATATTGATATTGATAATATCCACCTTAAATTAAATCTTATTTAGGAATTTAAGGTGGATATTATCATTTCGCATTAAAAAGATATAGAAGATTTCTGGATTTTAGTAGATGTGAATCTATACTTTTATGTACTTTATTTTATTAAGAAGTGCTTATAAGCTCTGTTTTTATTATCAAAAATCAAACAAATAGTCCCCGTATAGGTCTGCAGCTCACGATGATACAGGCAATACTTGCTTTAGTGTCTCATACTAATCAATCAGTAACCATCTCTCAGCAACATGCTGCTGACACGTGGTCCCCGATAGGCTAAGACACATCCAGCCCTACAGAGTCTGTATCTGCATACGTTGACGTGGGCAGAGCCATAGTTTGATTTTAGGCAATAAAAACAGATCTTATAAGAGCTTTTTAATAAATTAATAAAAGTATATAAAAGTAAGTAGATACACAGGTACATTGACACATGAACTTTCCATATGCCTATAAGTATAGGAATCAAAAGGTGGGCATTATCATTTGGCATTAATGATTAGGATTTATTTTTTTAAATTATGGATATGAACACACAACAACATTTTCACAGTGTTCACAATATTAATCTGCATAAGAATTTGTGTTTTAACATTATCTTCCAACATCATAAACATAAATGCATTGAACACATAGATCACTTAATAATAAAAAATCCTAATGCCTGTACTGCGCTCCGTAATTTGTAGGCGCGTTACAAATAAAGGATCACTAACATAATTGTGATATAGTATGTAAAACTGCATAAAGAACTAGGATTGTGGAAGCCGGAAGGGGAAGAAGAGACGGGGGGGGGGGGGGGGGATATCCAAGAGGCGGAGAGGGAGAGCCAAGGGGGGGGGGGGACCAAGAGGGGGAAGGAGGTGGAGGCGAGGGAGAGCCAAGAGGGGAGAAGAGGTGTAGGGAGACGGGAAGCCGTTCTAGAAGGGAGCTGGGAAGGTGGGAGCCACAAGGGGTGAGGGAGAGAGACACACATACACACACACACACACACACAAGGGGGAAGAGAGAGACACACACACACAAGGAGGAAGAGAGGCACAAGGGGAGGGGAAGGACAGAAACATGGGGGAGACAGATATGGGAGAGAGACATGGGGGGGGGAGAAGACACATATAATATATCGACAGGCAAACAACTAGTAATAATAATGCCATATCAATAATGTATATATACAGTTCTTAATTTCTTTCTACAAGAGAGCATAGATATATGTAGAAAAATCAAAAAGGCACAAGAATGGATAAGGATTTTTAGAGGGCTGTTGTAGCCCAAATTTTCAATCAAAAGTATTTTTTTAAATGAAGAATAAATATAATGTAGGAAGACTGATACCAAAGCACCACAGAAATAGATCAAATGTAATGTGCTGGTCTGCCTACAATTGAATTAAAAGAAATTGTGAGGAAGTCTGGACAAGCTAGTAAAAAGAAAAGATTAAAAAAAAGAGTGAAGCTCAAATATTTTGGCCATATAATGAGAAGATAGGCTTCCCTAGAGAAGACTCATGCTGGGAAAGATTGAAGGCACAAGAAGAAGGAGATGGCAGAGGCGGAGATGGATGGATGAGGTCACTGAAGTAATGAACACTGGCTGACAGATGTGCATGGTGTACTACAGTACATAGGGTCACGGAGAGACAGACACGACTGAACAACTAAACAACAATTATTTAATGTGCCTGAAAACTATTTATTTTTATTTGTTCAGTCAGTTTAAAATGCAAAAGGCCAATTCAACACAAAAAAGAGAAGCATCTAACAATAAAACAGATTTCAAAGATTTCTTATTATCCTGGACAGAGGAAAAGTAAACAGTGCCTCTAAACAGCACCTCTAAGCTCTTCCTTATTGTAAAAGAGAAAACTAATTTTTCATAAATCTATAATAATAATAATTTATAAATTTGGTACATCAGTATCCCTTTAAAACAAAGAGAGTATAAAGACAACTAACATAGTGTGAGCACATTTCTGTGCTCGGACATGCTAATACAAGTTTAGAGAATATGCAGAAAAATGAAATTATACATATAAAATTGCACTTTAATAAATAGCATTTTATTAAACCAAGTATGTTGCAAGATTGTTTGTTTTCTATAGAGAACTGGAGTACGCCAGTAGACATATAAATACTGCTCTGGATATGTTAAGACTAAGTCCAAAGGCCAAATAGTCTGAAATGTAATAGAAAGAGTTTACAGATAAGATCAGTGTCTACTATGTAATCCGCTCATTCTCTGACAGTCCAAAGAAGGTATGAATGATCTTTGTGTATATATATATATATATATATATATATATATATATATATATATATATATATATCACATATTATAACTGTCAAACTGCGATTTGTTGTCACGCTTGCGAACCTCGCAAAGCGAGGCGTGCCGTTGAGGCATAGAAGCCTTCCGAGCTTGGAGGACTTAGGCAATGAGCGCCAAAGGCGAGCAGTTGAGGCATGGAAACACGCAGGATGAAGGCTGAAACGAGCGTCAAAGGCACTCCTGCGAGCCTCACATAGCGAGGCGAGCACTTGAGGCATGGAAACACGCAGGATGAAGGCTGAAATGAGCGCCAAAGGCGCTCCTGCGAGGCGAGCACTTAAAGCATGGAAACCATCTGCGCTCATTGCAAGCCTCTCCCTCTTGCAATGCCCATCGTAAGCCCTGTGATGAATGACTTCTCACCCCTCAAAGCACAGGACCCCCTAACATCACACCATCTGGTAATTCCCTATTGCTCGGATATTGCTCCAGGTTTGTGTTCTGTCTCACTCTCTCTTAGGAAGTGGAAGAACTGGAAGTGCTCAGCCCCTGACCAAATGCCCTCTATGCCCTTATAAATAATGAGAATTCTAATTAAATTATTAAATTATTTTTGTTTTGTTACATTCTAAAAATGTGTTGTCTATTTTTAAGTGCTTTTCTTCAAAAGTGGCTATTTAAAATTTAGCCAGAGTGGTCCTTTAAGGCATTGCATCTTTTGCTGACAAATAAAAAGGTCTACTAAAGAATTTTTTGTTTAATAAAATCAAGATCTTCACAAAAAGGTATTGTAAAGGTAAGATATATTTTAGAAAGTTACAAAAAACACATTATGTTTTCTGAGAAGATGGCTCCTTTATTAAGACCCCCACAATCTGTTTATCTTATCAAGTAGGAAAGGGCTTTGAAATTGTAAACCAACTTATGTTGGTTTAAGAATAAAAGGTTATCTCCTAGTTGGAAAAGCTCAAAAGACAGGGTGACTTATTAGAGAGGTGGCAAATAATGCTCTAAATAGGTAATTGTTTCTGTTGTCCAGTCGGGTCTGACTCTCCAGCAGCCTATGGACAACAGCACGCCAGGCACAATAGTTATATCTCTGGTGTGCTTATCCACAAGGTTCTCTTGGCAAAGATAATAGAGTAGGTTGCCAGTTCCTTCTCCAGTGGGCCACGATTGGTCTGACCTATTTCCTTTGACCTGTCCACCTTGTGTGACCCTACATGGTATAGCTCACAGCTGCACTGACGTTCACCTGGCTGTTCATCACAACAACAAGGTAGCGATCCAGAAGGGGTAATACATTAGGGGTATTTTAATTTTTATTTCTAAAAGCATTTTGCCTATACTCGCTTTTCAAAACACTATACTGCAAATTGGGAATTTTGCTTTCTCTTAAAAAAATAAAAAAAGTTTATGCTTTTGCCCACTTAATTCTTTAACCCCAAATTTGTTTGAGTGAAAAATGTAGCCTTCGGTGACACTGCAATCAAAAAAAGAGAGTGAAAGAAGTCCCCCTATTGGAGCTATCACTATAATGAGCACTTCAATCATGCAGTTAGCAGACTTGACACTAGGGGTCCCTCAAGAGTCACTGTTTAAGATTAAGGTGCACGCCATCTCTGGGGGGCCGCAAATTACTTCCAACAGGGAGCGGAGAAGAAGAAGCCGAATGAGGGCAGCTATTCCAGTATATTCAGAGTAAGAAATGTCTGGGAGAGGTATCACTACCCTATAAACAACTGTAAACACATCAATATATAAAGCCTAGGAGCCAGCTACAGTTTATTAGCACAAGACACGTTTATGAGTCATAAAGAGATTATTATGAGTCATAAAGAGATTATTATTATTATAATAATCCTTTATTTGTAATGCGCTAACATATTCCTTAGAGCTATACATGGGTAAATACAGTCAAAAACAATATTAACACAATGCAAAAGAATGGAGGACCCTGTTATTGAGTTTAGAATCAAATGTACATAGTGCTTTCACTAAAGTACTGACACGACTGAAAACTCGCAAACTTACAGTCTAAAGAGAGCCACCTCCCAGAAATACACTATATGTCCTGCAAATGTTTAGAATCCAGACCTTGTGTGTTATTCCAGCCAGCATAGATTTATATGTGTGTGTGTGTGTCTCTTTAAGGGCCAGTGTAAGTAGCAGGTGAGGGGCTGGGAGTATCTGGTTTACCACTTGTTGGTTCAAGAAATATGTATTTACTAGCGACTTGCCCGTCAAAAATGACGGCATGATATAGTGTTAGTACATAAACCGACAAAAAACACATTGTATATCTCTCTATGTACCCTGTGTGTCTCTTTCTTCCCCCCTCTCCCTCCTCTGTGTCTCTTCCCTTCTCCTGGGTCTCTTTTCCCCCTGCTGTGTGTCTTCCACCCTCTCCCCTCCCTTCCCTGTGTCTCTTCTGTGTCCCCTGTGTCTCTTCCTCCCTCCCTCCCCTGTGTCTGTCCCCCCCTCTGCCTCCATTGTGTCTGTCCCCCCCCCCCCCCCCCCGCTTTCCCGTGCCTCCTTTCCCCCACTCCGGCCTTGCGCATGCGCGGCTCACACTGCGCATCTAGAAACACATGTGCGGCTCATACCAACGCGCATCTCATGGCACAATTTTGCACTTATGCTGCGCATTGCGCATCTCGCAAGTGGTAGCGCAATGCGCATGCACAATTTGCAACGCATGCGCATTCTTCTTGCAGTAGTGCTCAGGACAACCAGAGGTGAGAAGGAGTACAGCAATGCACATTAATGGGGTATACTGTGTTTGATATTTTCACAACTATTTTTAATGTTGTTAATTAATGGTGAGCTGAAAATAGGTTTAACATGAAAGGTGAGTATAGTGGCCTATAAACAGCTCCCAGGTGATGACATTGGCGTCTACAAAACCAACGTTGAGTTATGTGACAGGAAGGAGAACGAGCCAGCACCCCAGGCTAGTAACATTCATTTAAAACCATTTAATTTACAGATGGCTTTATTGTTCAATTTAGCAAAACCCACATTTCTTGAATTAGATGCTTACAGTCTTTAAGTGGCTGTTGGTTAGTGGAGGTGGCAAAGCCATGTTAGCATCCCACTTATAATCATGTACAGGCTGGAGTATGTTTAGAATTGGTCATGATATTTGGGCACATGTGGGCACATCTATTATTTTAGTCTTCTACAGAGAGCAAGTTCCCGAGAGGCAGAGACTCACTTTGACCTTTCACCCAAAGTTGCCTATTTCTAATTCCCCACCATTATGGATACAGAATTTGGCTTCTCTCCTAACTCACAATGTCCAATTAATCACACTCATTGTTTAGCAATAGAAGGGTATCCCATGTTTTTGCTACAGAGAGATGGGGTCAAGTGGGAAAGATCACAACTGGGTTAGTACAAAGGGAATATTGTGTAGTTGTTACTAGTAAACAATCATTGCAGCATTCACAGATTTCTTTGGTAAAGGGACTGTAAGAGGCAGCAGATCAACTGATGTGGGATATATATACTAGCGACTTGCCCGTCAAAAATGACCAGCAGTAAAATTTGAAGCCATGGCAATGCTGTTTGCCACACAATGTTAAGCTTTTTCTACTCTAAGGATGTTTGGCGCTCATTGCGAGCCTCTCACTGAGCGCATTCGGTGCTTATTGCAAGCCTCTTCACACGTGTCCTTTGGCTCCTCTGAGCACGTTCGGCGCTCAACACAAAGAAAGATATACTTATCTATATTTTTTAAAATACTAATTCATTAATTAATTGAATAATAAATTAATATAGTTTACCTATTTCTAATTGATATATCTACCAATCAATAGCCTGAAGAACTAACAACCTCTTTTGATTTTCCTGCAACATATACAGCCTTATTAAATTGAGTTTCGGCCAATTGAATAGGGCTCTATATAAGCACTGAGCATATTTTTTTACAGAAGTTTTAAGATCGTGAAGACCTTGCTTTTGGATAGAAGGTCACAACTAAAAACTTCTGTAAAAAAAATATGCTCTGTGCTTATATAGAGCCCTATTCAATTGGCCGAATTGCAACTTAATAAGGCTGTTAATGTCCAGTGGGACTGTTGCTGGCCTGAGGAGATAGTGTCATGAATGTCCCAACTGTGCACTAGAAATAGGCTGCGTGCATGAGGGAAAACCATTGGCTTATTTGTGTAAAGCGCTACTGTAGAAGCGTAATGTTGTTAGTTGCAAGTTAGTGTTGTCAAATTGCATGGTTTGTCTATAAGCTACGTGGTATTCACCCCCCCCCCCTTGACTTTTTACCTATTTTGTTACATTACAACCTTAAGTTCAATGGTTTGTTCATCTGAATTTTATGTGATGGATCAGAACACAATAGTCTAAATTGGTGAAGTGAAATGAAAAAACATTTACATAAAACTATTTTTTTTTAAAATAAAAAGCAGAAAATTGTCATGTGCGTATGTACGTATAACCAAACACTGCCATGAAGACCAAGGAACTCTCCAAACAAGTAAGGGACAATGTTGTTGAGAAGTACCAGTCATGGTTAGGTTATAAAAACATATCCAAATATTTGATGACCCCCAGGAGCACCATCAAATCTATCATAACCAAATGGAAAGAACATGGCACAACAGCAAACCTGCCAAGAGACGTCCGCCCACCAAAACTCACGGACCGAGCAAGGAGGGCATTAATCAGAGAGGCAGCACAGAGACCTAAGGTAACCCTGGAGGAGCTGCAGAGTTCCACAGCAGAGACTGGAGTATCTGTACATAGGACGGCAATAAGCCGTACGCTGCACAGAGTTGGGCTTTATGGCAGAGTGGCCAGAAGGAAGCCATTACTTTCAGCAAAAAATAAAATGGCACATTTTGAGTTTGCAAAAAGTTATGTGGGAGACTCCCAAAATGTATGTAGGGAGGTGCTCTGGTCAGAGGTGAGGGAAAGATGGATGGTGCTAAATACAGGGATATTCTTGAGAAAAACCTGTACCACTCTGTGCGTGATTTGAGGCTAGGACGGCGGTTCATCTTCCAATGACCCCAAACACACTGCTAAAGCAACACTTGAGTGGTATAAGGGGAAACATGTAAATGAGTTGGAATGGCCTAGTCAATCCAATAGAAAATCTGTGGTCAGACTTAAAGATTGCTGTTCACAAGCGCAGACCATCCAACTTGAAGGAGCTGGATCAGTTTTGCAAGGAGGAATGGGCAAAAATCCCAGTGGTAAGATGTGGCAAGCTCATAGAGACTTATCCAAAGCGACTTGGGGCTGTGATTGACGCAAAAGGTGGCTCTACAAAGTATTGACTTTAGAGGGTGAATAGTTATGCACACTGACTTTTTCTGTTATTTTTTTATTGGGGGGGGGGGGGGGGGATACTTTTGCAAGGCACTGTATGTGCATGTAACCTAGGCATCTTGTAATAATGACTCTCAAGCAACCAGAAGCTATGTTTGTCTGCATCTACCAATTCCCATGGGTGCCGGTTAACTGAGAGCCTATATATATATATATATATATATATATATATATATATATATATATATATATATATATATATAAATAAAACACACATAATTATATTTATTCAGGGCTAGGCAACTTATAACATTGAACCCACAATTTAAGTAGTACAATGAAAAAGCATAGTCACAAAGAGCTTTACAAAAAAAGAGGAGGATAGGTCTACATGTGTACAGCAGATATACAAACTGAATGTAACAGAGAAGCGAGTAAAAGGTTCCCTTTCATTTCCAGCTTTCCTTAATGCTCACTGGCCAATCAATGTATCAGCCTCTTTACACTACAGTAAATATTTTTTTGGGTTATACATGCTTTTCTGTGCTGTTCACATAAATTAATCTACGATTGCTATATGTTAATCCTGCTATATGTTTATTTCTGGTAGGTAATATTTGCCTCCATATAAATTATTTAGCACACGGTTACAAATCTGTTTATTGGAACTGCACAAGTAACAAGAACCAGAACCTTGTTTAATTGATCTTCTAACACAACTAATCATCCTATTGGCTTTTCCATTGAATTACTACTTTAAGACTATATTTTGTAATGGCTGGGGGTCCCCAACTTTCCATTTTCAGCATAAAGTATCAGATGCCCCCCGCTTGACATACTGGTTCTTTTTAATCCCTATTCATTTGATTAATACCTTCAGAAATGTCAACCCTGCTACAGATGCTTGTGTCACCTGCAGAGACACACTTTCCCTTAAAGTACATTTGTAATATCACAAATATATTAAATAAACAGGCCAAGTAATGCTTCATGTGGCACTCATCTAGTAACCATCCCTTCCTTTGAATTATTTCCATGTAATGTGATGCAGAAGATAGAGAATCAGCTAACGCAAACCAGCAGCTTATCTTCCCTGAAACGCCGACAAAAATCACTTGGCATACCTATGTATAGAGTTATAGGTAAAGCACAAAAAGCAAGAACAAATATGAACAAACCTAGTGAATTTAAGGTAGGATAAAGTAAGGATGCTCCGACATGTAATACGTACTATGTAAGTATCTATACCTGAACAAGCTATAGGGGCAATTTTATATTTTCAGTTGGTGCAAAGTACACTTGCTGAACCTTCTCCTGGCACCCAGAGAAGTGTTTGATGGTTCCACATATGGGCAGGGCTGAATCTACCTTTTTGGAGCCCCTGGACAGTGAAGTGGAGGAGCCCCTGCGAGTGGGTGCGCAAAGTGTGCACGCACCCATTTTTCCCTTTACTGTCTGCGTATATCGCTCTCTTGCTGTGTGAGCAAATCAGATATTCACCATTTTTACAACATAACTTCTCACACACACACAGAGCTATTACTTGTTTATTAATGCATTTGAAAGTAGGCCATATTATTTATATTTTTCTAAGCTAAAAAAAGGGCGCCCTTCACAGGGAAGGGCCCCTAGGCAGCTGTCTAGTTGGCCTAATGGGTAATCCGGTTATGCATATGGGCACAAACAATGCTATTGTAGACTAGCAGACAGGAAAGCAGCGGCTCCCAGGAGACAAGTGATAGTGCATAAGTGTCATAGAGTGGAGTTTATCTCACAGACAGTAATAATTTTCTCAGAGATATCCTGGTCTGAGGATTTCTTGCCATGTGGTATCCGGGAGGGATTTGAAAGTTAATGAGTGTCTATAATGAATTGTATTGTATTGTAATCTGGACATGTTTCTGTGGCTTTGCTCCCAGCAGAAACACTGCTGCCGAGTTTCCTCCCCAGGGGATCTGATAAAACTACAACACAGTTCCTGTGAATATTTTCTTTGTACGGGGAAGAGAATGTAGCAAAGCTAAACGCGCCCTTCATGCTGACAATATGTACCAAACAATATGGGAGATAATCATTAATCGCTCTGAGCTAAGAAGGTCATTATTGGATTGTAAATTGCACAATAAAGCTGGCTGCAGGTAACAAGTGCAGCACTGCAGGCTCACACAGTCATAGCTCAGTATGAGGTTTGGGCTCTCATAGAGCAATACAGATTCAAAGCTTTAACTGCTCTGGGGGAATGTAATGTACATGTATGAGTCATGTTTGTCTGCCAATGAGATATAAAGACTACAGTAAAGTACAGTGCTCTGTGTATTTCCTGCTTGTTTCAATGACATTTAAATAGGTTGTACTTAAGGGACTCTGTCACCCCAAGCAGTTTATTTCATTTAAAAGCATATTAAATACTGGTTATACATTGCGCTAACAGATTTTCTCTACAGTAAATCGTTTCTGAAACATTTAGAATGCATTTAGAAGTGCCTGTATATTAATGTGCAACTTAGTAAGAGTCAGAGTGCTTGATAAGGGTGGGTCTAACTACCAGATAACATTGTGGGTCTTTATTTTGGACACTACAGAAACTGTGATACTAATTAGCACATCAAAGCAGCTAATAAATATGTGTGAGCTGTTTATTTGCATATAAATACAGCAGCAGCAGCATTGGCTGACTTCAGAAAAAATGAATAGCACAACATACCGTATACAGTACATCTAGTTTTCTTTCACAATAACCTAAAAAAAACTTGATTCTGGGGTGACAGAAAACCCAACTTTTGTAATAATGTAACTTAATGAAACATCAATGTTTTATTTGCGACTGTAAACTAGATTTCTAAAAAAGTAATATTGCAATTTATTGTATTTAGCAAATAGTAAACCTAGACTGATAATTTACTCGTACTGCTATTGAGATTACATGGAGTGCAATGCCAAATTATATCTTGGACTTGGCAGCTACTTGAATGAATAAAGTACATTCTAAGTTCAGGTCAGTTATTCAATCATCTATGTTAAATGGCAAGGACACGTTTAAAGGGCACGTTCTTCCCCATAACTATTTTCCATTTCTCTTTCACATCCAACTTTTCGCCTGTCTGAGTAAAAAACAAAAGCTTTGATAGACGAGTGAGAAAATGACCTGCAATAACAAAGCTGCTTCACTCCAAGACATATAGGGGGATCGGTACTCTAGGGACATTCTAGTTCAAAGATACTCTATATAGGATAATATGGAGGAAAAAAATGGTCACTGCCAATAGATAGGATTGGTCTTTTCATCTGTAGGTGACAAACTTTTCAGAATATAAAAAAAAACAAACAACTTATTAATATGCAACTATATTGCACTGAAATCATCTACTTGGTTTCTGCTGATCAACTTCCTGGTGCAAGAGATTTTAAATGGAATTGCCATTTCCAATGTAGCTTTGATATGGAAAGTTTATTAGTTAACAAGGACATACCCTCATGAGAAGGTGTCAGAGACAATCCGCTCAGGAAATAAAATGGGGAACTGTGCAATGAAGACTAACTGCATATACATAACACATACATACATAAAACATTTAAAGGCTGTGTCTATTATTTAAATTTTGCTCGCTATCAAGTTAGTTTAGTTAATCAAAAGACCAGATAAAGATGAGACCACAGTGGTTTCTTAAGGTTCATAACACGCACACATCTTTCTCTATAGAGAATTTCTTGTGAGGATCTCATTTTTGCCCTCCCTTCCTGCAAGACTAATGTGAAGCAGTACTGGGTTACAGAGATGGATTTGGTGCATCAGAACAGAAACCACAAAAAGTCCCATTTATTGCAGAAATGAGAGTACATTCATAAATAATTTTAATTACAATTGGTGATTACTAAAATAAACTGAGTGGAAGTGATATTTTTCAAAGCTGGGCCGAAAGTAACAAGACCAAGTACAGTTCGTATAGATCTGAATAATTATAAGACTGTAACGCTTACATGTCTCTGTATCTATTATTAATATTAATCCAAAACCACATGCTCATGTGGTTTATCATCCTCCTACACGGTGAGCAAAACAAACTTACCATGCCTTTGAATGAGAATCATAATAACTGGACATACCATGTGCTACGTGATTAAACCCCACACCTATCATCAGCAGGTAAATCAGTCACCACATGGCGTGATTTAAAACTTACCTTAGTATCTGGCGCAGCTCTGGACTCCTGTAAATATACTTGTGCCTGTAACCAAGATCTTTGTGGAAGGGGACAAACTGGACTTTGAAGTCACGTAAACTTCGTGCTGGAGCAGCAATGTTGTAAAGCTGAAAGAATACAACAAAGGGTTAATCAGCACACACAGCATGCTGGACATATGGACACAGCCGGGCTAGAATCAAGTGTACCTCAACGCAGCTGCCATACTACCCATTACGATTCAAGTCTACCATGTACTTCTCTTAATAGATATGTCAAAAGCGGTGTATTTGATGTGATTTCACAGTTTTTGGGTATAAGCTAGGCACAAACATATATAAGCCTATACGTATTTGCTATCACTATACACAAAACAAAAATTTGAAACCCAGGAAACTTCTATATACCATTAATTCGTATTTGGTTATTTTGTAGATAATAGAAAAACAGACAACTGAGAAATAAAAAATGTCCAAAATCACCACTCCTCCATATTGTCATATACAAGGCTTTGGCAGAGCTACTATTTAGAAGCTTTAAAAAAAGTGTAATTCCAAAATTAAACATTTCTTAAGACGCCATTATAAGTTTGACACCTGAGCTTTGTGCAGCAACAATAGCACCAAGTAAAATATTTTTTTAAAAGAAACATTTTATTCCATTCTATACCATGTACTGCATTTACAGCAAATAGTCTGCAGCACAAATATCTGGAGTCAATTATACATTTAAAGGTGTCCAACTAGTATTCAGCTATGTATACCTTTCTTCCAAGGTGAAATGGTACAACTGGATCATCTTCTGCATGGAGAATGAGTA
This sequence comes from Discoglossus pictus, assembly GCA_027410445.1. Classification (NCBI taxonomy): domain Eukaryota; kingdom Metazoa; phylum Chordata; class Amphibia; order Anura; family Alytidae; genus Discoglossus; species Discoglossus pictus. Next base: position 97,500,948 of record CM050165.1, read on the forward strand.
GAGGACATGATATGTACTTCACACTGGGGAAAGGAAACAGATAAGTCTATATGAACCCAAGCATATCAAACTAATACTTTAATTGAACATATGTACTTTAAATAGAGGCGGTGGGTAGGATATTTGTAGAGATTAACTGTAGTACTGTATACTAATAAACAGCTGTAAAGGTTTTCATAGTTAATCCAACTACTGTTGTCCAGATCTCCTAAGAAGTATGAATGCCTCCTCTAACTCCAAAGAGAAATCAGGATGGTACAGGAATGTTGGGGTGTCCCATATACACCACAGTTTGCTTGGTCATGTCATGTATTATTGTTGAAATACATTGCAATGTAATTTAATTATGCTATAATTTTCAATGAACAATTAGCAAAATCATCTGCTGGCATGTTAAACTAAGTAACAGGATTTTGGGAAGGGGAAAAGTGTTTGTGGGTTGGGGTAGTGAAGTTATATGCTTGTCTTATTACAGTCATTTCATATTCTCAAGTCTAAGCTCACACAATTTGGTTAGATAATTTTATACAAAATGGAGAACCTAATCGTATAATAGGTATCTGGCTAGATGTGTACCTGTTCTGCACCTTTCCCACACAAATCTAGTGTAGACTGAACATATAATTATTGTTTAGGTTAATGATGCAAGAGATCAGTCTCCTCTGATGTATGCAATAGATTCTAATATCTAATTAAAGGGATCTTCAAATGTTAGCAATGTTAAATATTGTACAGAGAGATTGACTGGATCACTGTACTGATAATTATTCCAGTTTAGCAAATGAATCATAAAACATATGTACTTGGCAAGTGTTGTAGATGCAGTGTGAAAGTACAGGATTTACAACTTACTTATCATCACTGGCAAATTTAATGCCACTTGCAGTTATGGGATCAAGGAAGAACCAATCAAACCCTGGGAAATATCTGTATATCTGAAAGAGAAAGCATAAAGAGAGAGGTTATCATTATGTGAAAGGGCTGAAATACTCAACCTGCTAAAAACCTGTGTATTCAGCAGCAGAGAAAATACATGTTTTTATCAGTTTAGACCATTTCTAGCCAAATTAAGACAGAATAATAGGTGATATAACAAAGTATATACTGTCTTCATACTTCATAAATGTGCTAGAGTTTCTGAAACAAAGGTGTTTTTGGATATTAAAGCTCTGAAAGGAACTCACGGGACTTATTTGACGAGAATGTGAGACTCTTGGACTTGTGTGAGTTTATAAACATGAAACAATTTTGATTTTACGACGAACAACAAATTAAAAGTAAAACACAAAAGCTTTCTCTGTAATATTGCCAAATAAAAAAAATAATAAATAAAAAGGTGACACGACTATCTTAATCAGTGTACTTACCACAGAAAATGGATGGCTTTTTGCCTCTTCACGGATGTTGGTAAATGGCGATTCGAGGATTAGGGCATCAGGAGGAGTTTCTGAGAATAAACACAATGCAATGTAAACTCAGTTGAAACATGTTGATAATTGAAACTTTTTAAAATGTGTTTTTATATATTACCTGTATGTTAATCAACCTATGTATATTAAATAAAAAAATAAACAAAAATACACATTGTTACAAATATTCAGCCTTTGCCAGGTGGGAAGCAGATTTACTGATGGTCTTCACACTATTGTGAAGCATATACTGACAAACTACTGTAATACATGTGCTTTAGCTCATGAAGCAAAATGGAAAGTGTTTTTTTTAAATAAAATCAAAAACTCAAAACACATGCATAATGTTAGAACAAGAAAGGCACGGAGACTTCCATTTTTCTACTATAGGAAATTCTACAACATCAATACTTTTGGCAAGTAGCTTTTTCCCTGATGATTTAAGGTTTCTTGGAAATACAGTGCCTTGCTAAAGTATTCACCCCTTTGGCATTTTTCGGGTTTTGTTGCCTCACAATCTAAAATTAACATGGATTGTTTGAGGATTTGCATCATTTAATTTACAGAACATGCCAACAACTTTGAAGATGTTTTTTTTTTTTTATTGTGAAGCAAACAACAAACAGGACAAAATAACAGAAAAAGTCAATGTGCATAACTATTCACCCCCCTAAAGTCAATACTTTGTAGAGCCACCTTTTGCGGCAGTCACAGCTTCAAGTCGCTTTGGATAAGTCTCTATGAGCTTGCCACATCTTACCACTGGGATTTTTGCCCATTCCTCCTTGCAAAACTGCTCCAGCTCCTTCAAGTTGGATGGTTTGCGCTTGTGAACAGCAATATTTAAGTCTGACCACAGATTTTCTATTGGATTGAGGTGTGGGCTTTGGCTAGGCCATTCCAAGACATTTACATGTTTCCCCTTAAACACATAGATGTGCGGTAAGATGCAACGGTCTACTGTACATATCTGAAATTATTCTCTCCACCAGACAAGACTACCAAGTATAGGATTGTGTGCCTTTTTTCGTTTATCTGAGTAGTTGTATTATATTTTATGCAGTCTAACAGGGGGTCGCTTGTACCCTTAAAAAATAGCAACAGTGTCCATTAAGAGATAATCATCAGTTATGTGCGTACCATGTCTTGTCTACCACACCCTCATTTTAAATAAAAATCTTGTGTGCATTTTCAGGCAGTGTTGGGATGTTCTAAGTGTTTTGTCCTTACACTCTAGTGCCTCTTTGGGAGCACAAAGCTGTAGACACTTTGCCTTAAAGGGCCATTTACCTCAATATAAGCGCTCTTCATGGTGTGAAAGAGCACAAGATTCTATGTTAAAGTGATCAATTTTTTTTTTCATTTTTTTTTAAATGAAACTAATAACAGCTAAAAATCTAAGGTCTTAGGTCTGTTTACAAACACACTGCTGACTGTTCCATGATTAACAACATCTGCCGACACCGAGGGATGAAGACTCTATGAACACAACATTTTCACTGAACTTCAGGAATGCAGGAGCAATCAGTTAACCCACATGTAACATACTTAGGAATTTCCAGCAGTCATTTCTCTGCACAGATGGGTACAGTTTACTCTATTTCTGCTTATGCCCCCTCCACATAGCAATTTTTGTGACTGTCTGGGGGCACTGCCAGTTGTGACTCATGTAAAAAGACACTTAATTTATAATTTTTTGTCTGTGAAAAAAGGCACCTATTTCAAAAATTCTAAAAGTATTTCTACATGTTTTTAGGATAACTTTACAGTGGGGTGCTCCAAGTTAACCTGAATTAACTGGCCCTTTAAGCAGCAGCAAAACAACACTGACATAAAAAATCAGCAGTACTTTTATCTTATGGACATTCTATTTAATTTATATAAAATTATAGGGCCAAAAAAGGCAAAAAAATTTTTTGGCCATTTACACCTATAAATTAAAGCATAAATAGGTAATTATATCTAACACATAAAACCTATTTAAAACAGCAGAGAATGATTATTTGCATACCTCTCTCGCATAATCTTCTTACTAAATTGGTTGCAACTCTGAAAGAAAGAAAAATATATAGTTACTGAAATATTCCCGTGAGGAAAATATTTAATTATACAATGTCATACAGAAAGTTGGTTAATTTATACAGAACCGGTCCCTCTTAGATCTCATAGAAACTTCGATTTAAAGGCAGTGGTTCTTTAAGATAGTGTTGTTTTTTGTTTTTTTTAACATCACAAGTTAATATAGCAATTCTTTTGTATACTTTATTTTTTTAATTAAATTCTCAATTGATTAGTACCAACAAGAATTTACAAAGCTATGTATTGTTTCTAACATTGTATAGCTAATTGTAATGTTCTTTAAATTAAAAGGTTCTATTGGAGTAACTGAGTGCCTGTATGTCCTTATTTAAGTGAGATATACAAGCTGAGCACATAATGTCCATGAATTTGAAATAGTATTTACTTACCCTGTTCCTAATGAGTGCCCCCAAATGTAAACTGGATTGTCCCCACTGCGGGCTTTTATCCAATCAAACACATGGAGGGCATCATATGTCATGCCGGTCTCTGATGGCGTTCCCATAGAGTCACCCCAACCTGAAATACATTTTGGAATTGATGAAAGCCAACAAGAGCATTTGAAAGTATATATGTTTTCAAACATCCAGTAAAAGGGCAAATACAGTAGCTAGATGGTTTAATAAGTTATTGGCTGGAGACTGAGAAGCTAATGTTTGAAAGTAAGTTTAATGGGGCACTGTCATCCCAACCACAAATCAGCTTCATCTTAAAGAGCATGCATTAGCTGTTTTAAATCATTCCTGAGATATCCAGCATTATTTATTCTGCACCTCTATGATAATATACAGCCCAGTATACTAATTTATGGCACAAAAGAAGAAGTATGCAGGGTAGAGAAGCACAAAAGCACAATGGTGTAGTATATAATATATACTATCTATGAACTACTGTACTGATCAGAAGCTGCATCTGAACTTTGGTGGAGGCTAGATCATTGGAGAAGAAGCGGTTTTGTGGTGGACATTTAAGACTATAACATTTATTCACTACCTGCCCACCCGCATTGGTTCTCACATATCGTATTTTTACTTCGTTGCATTTGAAGACTTGGGACTCATTCTTTATTAGGTGGAGGACAATTATTATTCTCTACAGATTTCTTTTTGTTCATAACTTTTGTGACCAATACTGTAGATCAGCACAGTGTCGGTTGCAATACCATCACACTTCTGCTATAGGAGCCCGCTACTGTATATCACCTGGTACGCTTAGCTTCACATAGATCAGTCTTGTAGCGCTGTGGGAGGTGGTCACGATCCTTGTGGAGAGTGAGCCACATAAAGACTGGTGCTGGTGCATAATTTATGGCACAGATTGCTTTATAAGGTTGAGGGAGGAGATGTAACTCCATGTTAACCTTTGGGACATTATTTTGGCTACCACAATGACAGACAAGCAGATACTAATTAGTGCATGAAAGCAACTATTTAGCATTTGGAGTTCACTTGCATATTAATGCGGTAGAGCTCATCTTGAATTTCACAGGAATGGTTTACTTTAGAATAGAAAAACTACAACTTGACATGTTTTTAGTATTTAATGCTGTTTTTTAACCATTTAATAGGACTTTTATTTATGATCAATAGCCAATTAAAATCTCTCTCTTGTTGTTAAGGCATTCAAAAGAGCATCTCAAATGGCCACTTTAATGGTCCAGCATTCAGTAGAAACAACTTTTCAATAAATTGGGATTTTTAAAAATGTTTTTATCTTTTATCTTTTAAGTGAAAACATACAAGGACATTATCAGTTTTTTTCCCTACATCCTTCGATTGGATCTGCTTCCATATTTTCCAAGCTGTAGCACAGACATGCAGTTGACATGTTTTGCTACTATTCACTGCACAACTTGACTTGTAGAGTCTAGAGACATCTGCTGCACTTCCAGCTACAGCCTCAAATAGATAAGAGGCCCTCTAGCCTAACATTCAGGGGGAACCAGAAGTTTTTAGTACAAATTTCCTCACAAAAGTTTTTTTTTTTTTTTTTTATCACAATAAAAAGATAACTTGTTTTTACCGATCTCTCCTACTTAAAGTCATGAAACTCGATCTATTAAAGTGGCCCTGCAATAGTGACCGGCATGGGGAATGCCAAGGTCTGATGACACCACATTAATTTGTAACCCTCCCATCAGGGAGCTCCTAGTGGGGATGCAGGCATCCTCCATATATTTCTTATAAAAGTGTCACTAATAGCAATGGGTGCTAGTGATTTTTTTTGTTATGGAAGTGGATTCATTTTAACCAGTTTTTTTTGTTGTCAGGATCAGTGTGTAAACTTATATTTTTGACTTTATTTGGTTTTGGTGATCTCCTGTGATTAAAATACTGCTGTAATATCCTAACGTGAGTTTTTTTTAGTCACTGATCTTTAATAAAATTCATTCAATTTTTTTAATCTTATTTTAAATACATTTTCAATACTAAAATTGTTTCCAATGTTTAAACTCAGCTGCTGCTGGTATCCACCTGCTCTAAGGTCAGGGAGGGGAGGTGGCTTCATCTAGCATGCAGTGCTAAAATTTCAGGAACAAAAAGTAACCATCAAAGTGGTCTCTATTGGCTGGAGACTTGCTGTGTTAAAGTAATTTCCCTTGGCAACAATATTTTGCTGTGCAGGCAGCTGTTTGTCCTCCTTATCGAATGACATTGTTAGAGTTATTTAGACCTCTCCCTTAGCTTAAACCTCCCTTCCACCATGATAAGCTTAACTGGGTGGAGGCCATCGGCTAAACTGGAGGCTAACCTTTAAAAGCGAATATTATATTTAATATGAATTTTACTAATGACCAATGGATAATTAAAGCAACAAGTGCCACTTCTTATGGCACTACAGTTGTCATTTAAATTGTATTCGTGTGGGTTTGTCTAGTTCACCCGAGGTATCACACGCTGATTGTGTTACATGTGACTCAGACATTAGTATATGTAGTTCAAGGTGACTTAAAAATGCTATTGACATGTATTAGTCTGATAACACAGCAGTATGCATTACCATCCATATTAAAGGTCCCCTGTAGTTCTATATAACATATGAAGAACTACACTTGAAAAGGATGCAAAATGTTTTTACCTTTTATTTGCAAATTATGCTGCTGTGGTATCTAAGTTTCTGGTTTGTACCGATCAACATCCTGGGATGGGAGGAAACTTTGAATGCACAAAGGAAGTTTCTATCTGCCCACTGGGAATACAGCAACTACAACTACCAGTAAATTCATTAGCGATCATGGAGCACTCAGTTTACAATAGCACATCCTCCTGAGAAAGTAATAGACAGGATCTGATAAAAGAAAATTCCTGCAGTAATTAATAATTGGGTATAAAAGATAAATATGTAAATGCTGTGTTTATGGTCTTTTGAATACGCTTTATATTGGGCAATGTGTGTAGAAAGCAAAAACCAATAAAGGTGACCATAGTGGCCCTTTATCCTCAGTAATATTATTGAACCTGACTATTAGTGAAGCTCAAGGTCAGGGCTGACACGGTTTTAAATTGCGTTTAAGATCAGCTTGCTAAAAATAAAATTGCTATGAAAGCAAAAAAATGAAGTTGAGTCAAACTATTTAAACAAATAAGGTGTAATCAGCTAAGCAGTTCTGCCAGCCGGTGTTATGTGCAATATTATATCCCCATCCCCTGGTGAACACTGCAGAGTCAGGTTATGATTCACATTATGTTTTACCCTTTTTGTTCTCAGAGTCAGGCAGTAATGTCCTGACATCACAAGATCTTTAGAGAAGCGTTTGTGCTGACACGGCGCTGCAACCAATGCAGGAATTTGCAGAACGATTAGTAAAAGCAACTAAATACTAGGGGGTAAAAACAAACAGAGAAAACAAAAACGAGGGTGACATCACAAGTATCCATAACTGACACGCAAGGCCTAGAGTAGCACAATGTCAGGGGGCAGCTGGCTACCGGAATTTATGAACTGAGATATAGTAAGGGGAAAGGAGGAGCTGCAAATGGGGCGTAGGGGAGCACAAATGAGATAGGATAAATTGAGTTACTGTGGCGATGGTGGGCGGTAAGGAAAGTTTACTATAAAAAGTGGTAGTTATTAAAAGGTTGATAACCCATGGCCTAGGGGAACATAAAACCTAACTATACCCATGACTGAAATGCTGTACTACTGACCGACTTAAAGGACATCTGTAGTTTGTGAAAATTGTCTCATTTATGTAACAAACTAATAACATTAGCAGCTATGTGAGCCTTAAAACATTTGAGAAAAAATGTGGGTATTGCACTTCCTGTTGCCTGTTGGCGTGGAGCCTGGGGATGTGTACCCTGTGCTTTTTTTATAATATATATATATATATATATATATATATATATATATATATATATATATATATATATATCATTTGTTGTCTCATTGTAGGATTCAGATCAGCTTTAGAATTTGACCGATTCCCCCTCCTCCATACAGGCCCAGAAGTATGAAGTTGCAGGCTTAACTGCAAATCCTGATTTCCCTGCTTTGTACCAACCCCACAGGTCAGTTTCTACACGAACAGAATCAGATAAAATGTATTTATTGGCTTTTTTTTGTTATTAAAATGGTTGTTAGCTTATCTTAAAGCACATAGATCCTTTAAACAGTTTCCGGCCATATTCTCCCAGCACAATTAGGATATCACTGTTTTTTGCCCTACAGAACACTCCCCGACACTATCTATACCTTTACTCTCCATTTACTGTCAAAAAGATGGCATGTCTTTAAAGGTTTGGGGGCATATGCAGCATTTTGAAGTGATATAGGTTGGCTGTCACTGGCGTATTCAGTAATCTTACTGTAACAAGAAATGGGCATTGCTATTCCATGGCACAGTGGATGCCACAACAGACTGCAAAGCCTGATCAAGGTCAGAGTAGAGAAGTCGTGCCAAAGGAAACCAAATCCATATGGAAAGATAAACCAAAGCAGAGAAACAGGCTGCAAGGATGCCAACTATCCACCTACATACAGTAAAACTGCAGGCTTTCTCTGATATTCAATCTGTGCACTAGCAAACAGCACAAGCCAAAAGATGATCACGCAATTAATGTTTTTCTATTCTAGAAATGGTGATGCTCTGCATTTTGCTGATAAGGATTTACACTTTAAAAGTAAGTCACAAATTTAATATCATGTATTTAAAAGAGCAAATTTTAAATGATATTCAAAAAAAACATATAAAATGAGTACATGTTTTTTTGGTACTAAGTCTGTTTTGTTATGATATTTTAGCTGTTTATGTTCAGCTGGTGGAGCACCATAACTCCACTGATGCCGTGCCCTGACACGCCATTCTTAGACAGAAGGAGGTCCAGATATTAAACTGAAAAAAAAAAAAACAGTTTGCAGAGCAAACGAGAGAGCATTTTAACCATTGCAACGCTCCTTTTCATGGAAAGAACGACTTTTGTAATGTTAAAAACAAGCATGCATGATAACAAATGTGTGGGTACAGTGTCCCTTTAAACTATCATTTCCATTTCCTCTCAGACTTGCATATTAAATATCATGCTGTTTTGGAGTATATGTTGTGCTGGTCTATGAGAGATAATACTTCTAAAAATGTAAGTGGCGAATTTCACCTGTGGAGGAGAGGGGCAGGGTGCATTTGGCACCCAGGAGATGGGTATCAAATATTAGGATCCACTAATTGATAGGATGAGCATGCAACCTCAGGTTCCATGTTTATAAGTGTTGAAGCCAGATAAGATGGCTTTTATTCCTCTAAAACTGCCTTTATGCTAATGACTTAAATACACTGCAAAAATTTTAGGAAAAAAAGTGACCTAACATTTACATTAAGCAACATAAAAAATAAAAATTGCATGAGTAAAGTATATGCCCCTCCCCTAACCTGGACTGCGGATTGGAAAATAGTTGTAAAAAAGCCTTGGTAAGTGCCTGTTGGGTAAATTTGCTGCATAAGCATAACCAGGCAAAATGGTGGCACTAATTCAATCAATCTCTGAATCATTTAATCATTTCACTGGCATAGGAGGCAGCAGAGCATTGCAAAGTGATGCTTTGACCCCCCCCCCCCCCCCCCCCCCAGTGCCAGGGAAAGGGTTAAGAGATCAGGTGAGGAAGTGGGGCAAAATACCCACCTCCTCCAGAGTGTTACTTTAATAGTAAGCAATAGGAAATCAGTACAGGTTTCAAGGTCCTAAACTTCATACACAAATGATCAAAGGGACAAGGAAAGAATTGCTTCTGTGTTGCATCAATAAGTGGGTATTTAATAATGTCATTTCTGGTTACATAAATCATATGACCCTAGCTATGTATCCGGTCCTGACTGCTGTCCCTAGTCTCTCTCACCAGCAAAGGGTGGTCCCGGTTCTCCGGTGTGTGACGTCACTCGTCAACTACACCACCTAGAGACTGGCCCGCCGCCCACCATAAAAGCTTTAAATAGACCACAAATGGGTGGTAGGAACCAGGATGACAACCACCGATCTATGCATTTCCTGTTAGTTTCAATGAAGTTGAAACACAATTCATGCAAAAGAAATAAAAAAATAAAACAAAACTGTTCTTTTTAAATTCTTGGAGAGGGTTACATGTCTGACAATTAGCATTTTGAGTAAAAACCTTTTATGTACAGTTAATTGAATGAGAGAGTTCATTTCAATGTGTCCTTGTCAAGCTTATATATACACAGAGTAAAAAAAAAAGGGAAGCACATGATACAGATCACAAGGCTGGAAGTGTACACTGCATTAGAAACTGGTAACAAAAAGATCTGCTTACTCACCTCTGTAGTCAAATGAAATGACGTGATGGCCCATGGAACTGAGCACCTGGAAAGGAAACGGACACAGATTTATAGCACAGAATAAGGGCTGATAATCACACACAGGGTCTTGTCTCGAGACACCCTGATAATACTCAGCTGTGTACGGTGAGACACAAACTGGAAACAAGGATACATATCTAGTACATACCCTCTGAGAATAACATAGGAATGGTCAAAGCTTCAGGGCTTACAGATCTTAAGATATATGATTGGCTGCCAAAGTGCATAAGAAAATAAAGGAAGTTAGGGGGCTGTAAAAGAAGTCAGCAGACTGATCATATATTTGCTTGATCAAAGATGTTTTTTTTAATATAGTATGAATAGTAAAATCATAAAGCTATCATAATCCAGCAGCTTTATGCCTGGCAGATGTCAAGAAATCGCACATAAGGAAATCTCAAGCTGCCGGTCTATTAGCTTAATCAAGATTATATTTTAAATGTACTATGAATTTAAAACAACAAGCATAATCTTATCATTTTTAATTTAAACTTTCATCAGTGATATAGACTTTGAAAAAGTTGTTGGGACTGGCACATTCAAGAGGGCGGTATTGTTTAAGCATATGTTTAAAATACAGCAAAAAAAAAAAAAAAAAGAAGAAGAAAAAAAAAAAAGATATATATATATATATATATATATATATATATATATATATATATATATATATATAAATATACACACACACACACATATATACATACATTTACATATACACACACACTTTTTAACATATTTATATATGAAATGATCACAAAGTTGTACACAGTGTGACAGTGGTAACCAAACTTGATAATGGGAAAGCATTATTTTTTTTAAACAGTTACATTTTGATATTCTTTACTGCAGGGACTTTTCTTTCAAAACTGCTTTTCAGCTGCTTTTTTAGGATGACGTGTCCTATTTTTACATTGGTTCTGTTGAAAATACTAGCAGTTTTACCTGCCACATTCCCACTGTGCAGATAGAAGCTTCCTCTGCATTAAAACTCTTTTTCCCGCCTCTGGGAGTAGAGAATCAGAAACCAAAAATATTAGATTCCACTGCAGCATCATTTCATATAAAAAGTTATTAAGTTAAAGGCTGTATGTTTTAAATCTAGGACTATAGTGGCCCTTTAAGTAATAGATTTCTAGCATCCATGTGTAGCATATAACACCAATATCAAAATGTGATGGCAAAACCGAGGCTGCAAAGACAAATGACTCAGGAAAATATTGCACATTATTTGCTCTTCTCTTCAGGGAAAAAAAACAAAAAACAAATCAGTGGTAGGCTGTTTAATTAGAGCGGAATGATTGCTAATAAATTCCTCCTGACTGATGCTATTTGTACATGTGGCACTTTTTAATGTACAAACACTGTATTATGCAGTTTTTCCTCTCTATCCTGCAATTCAAAAAGCACATGGGGCAAGCGCATCACTGTTTAGACACTATTTCCCTTATGTATATTTAAAGAACAATTGTCTTACCTTATAAAGCTGAACTCTATGATCACCTCCTCTGTAAGGAATGGATTTGAAAAACAAAATTAGTACACACACCAGCTATTACAGTCACATAAATAACTGGATAATGATGAATGATTTAGACACCAAAAAAAGTTACACCGTTTCACTTTTATATGTAACTAGTAACTTGCCCATATCATATCATTTTATGTATCCTTCTCTCACTCCTTCCCACCCTCTCCCTTCTCTCACTCCTTCTTACCCTCTCCCTCCCTTCCCTCACTCTTTCCTACCCTCTCCCTCCCTTCCTGCACTCTTTCCTACCCTCTCCCTCCCTTCCCTCACTCTTTCCTACCCTCTCCCTCCCTTCCTGCACTCTTTCCTACCCTCTCCCTCCCTTCCCTCACTTTCCTACCCTCTCCCTCCCTTCCCGCACTCTTTCCTACCCTCTCCCTCCCTTCCTGCACTCTTTCCTACCCTCTCCCTCCCTTCCCGCACTCTTTCCTACCCTCTCCCTCCCTTCCCTCTCTCTTTGCTACCCTCTCTCCTTCCTACCCTCTCTCTTTCCCACCATCTCCCTCCCTTCCCTCACTCTTTCCCACCATCTCCCTCCCGTCCCTCACTCTTTCCCACCATCTCCCTCCCGTCCCTCACTCTTTCCCACCATCTCCCTCCCTTCCCTCACTCTTTCCCACCATCTCCCTCCCTTCCCTCACTCTTTCCCACCATCTCCCTCCCTTCCCTCACTCTTTCCCACCATCTCCCTCCCTTCCCTCACTCTTTCCTACCCTCTCCCTCCCTTTCCGCACTCTTTCCTACCCTCTCCCTCCCGTCCCTCACTCTTTCCCACCATCTCCCTCCCGTCCCTCACTCTTTTCCACCATCTCCCTCCCGTCCCTCACTCTTTCCCACCATCTCCCTCCCGTCCCTCACTCTTTCCCACCATCTCCCTCCCGTCCCTCACTCTTTCCCACCATCTCCCTCCCGTCCCTCACTCTTTCCCACCATCTCCCTCCCATCCCTCACGCTTTCCCACCATCTCCCTCCTTTCCCTCACTCATTCCCACCATCTCCCTCCTTTCCCTCACTCATTCCCACCATCTCCCTCCCTTCCCTCACTCATTCCCACCATCTCCCTCTCTTCCCTCACTCATTCCCACCATCTCCCTCCCTTCCCTCACTCACTCATTCCCACCATCTCCCTCCCTTCCCTCACTCTTTCCCACCATCTCCCTCCCTTCCCTCACTCTTTCCCACCATCTCCCTCCCTTCCCTCACTCTTTCCTACCCTCTCCCTCCCTTTCCGCACTCTTTCCTACCCTCTCCCTCCCGTCCCTCACTCTTTCCCACCATCTCCCTCCCGTCCCTCACTCTTTTCCACCATATCCCTCCCGTCCCTCACTCTTTCCCACCATCTCCCTCCCGTCCCTCACTCTTTCCCACCATCTCCCTCCCGTCCCTCACTCTTTCCCACCATCTCCCTCCCGTCCCTCACTCTTTCCCACCATCTCCCTCCCATCCCTCACGCTTTCCCACCATCTCCCTCCTTTCCCTCACTCATTCCCACCATCTCCCTCCCTTCCCTCACTCATTCCCACCATCTCCCTCCCTTCCCTCACTCATTCCCACCATCTCCCTCTCTTCCCTCACTCATTCCCACCATCTCCCTCCCTTCCCTCACTCACTCATTCCCACCATCTCCCTCCCTTCCCTCACTCGATCCCACCATCTCCCTCTCTTCCCTCACTCATTCCCACCATCTCCCTCCCTTCCCTCACTCACTCATTCCCACCATCTCCCTCCTTTCCCTCACTCATTCCCACCATCTCCCTCCTTTCCCTCACTCATTCCCACCATCTCCCTCCCTTCCCTCACTCATTCCCACCATCTCCCTCCCTTCCCTCACTCATTCCCACCATCTCCCTCTCTTCCCTCACTCATTCCCACCATCTCCCTCCCTTCCCTCACTCACTCATTCCCACCATCTCCCTCCCTTCCCTCACTCGATCCCACCATCTCCCTCCCTTCCCTCACTCATTCCCACCATCTCCCTCCCTTCTCTCACTCCTTCCCACCCTCTCCCCTTCTCTCACTCCTTCCCACCCGCTCTCCCTTCTCTCACTCCTTCCCACCCTCTCCCTCTCTCCTTCCTTGACATTCAGTCTATTCACACAACCTCATTAGAACAAGTAATCTAGGCCAATATTTAAAAACAAAATGAAGACTAAACTACAACTGTACAATTAAAAAGTTCTATATGTATTTGTTTAAAAACAGAGTCTGGAAAAGGCCACAATTAATCAGGGAAAAGTTGAAATCTTTGTTACTGGAGGCATCCATTATTAGTTTGTGGAAGTTGTGTGGCATTTGCATTTCTGGAAAGCAGCTTCTGGGCCTCTGAGGGGAACGGTTGCAGTATCAATCTCAGTCAGATCCAATTATCTAACAAACGCCCTGACTTTGCCAGTTTACTCCTCCCAAACTACTATATTCACTGATAAACACGCCTTCATAATCCCGTTTTCAGGAAGTCATGTAATAAAGAAAACAATAGATTCTTTTACTCATAAATAACAAAAATATTCTCAATGTTTTTTTTTAGAGAAGTTTTATGTTTATGGCTCACAAATCTGCTAATGCCTTTTTCTTAAACTACAGTGGTTCATTAAAGGTCCACTGCAGTTGTTTTTGATGTACCAAACTAACATTATTAGCAGCTGTGCAAGTTATTGATATACATTTATTTTTGTAAAATCTGAATTTGTGAAGGGTACAGAAATCCATTTTATTTTTATTGCATCAGATCCTGAGAGCTCCATGATGTGTGTGTGTTTGTAGTTGGTGGACGGGTAAGGGAGGAGAGAGCAGGCAGAAGTCCAGAGCTGGATAAGATTGAAATTGATACCCCACTCCTTCCCTTGAACTGTCCCAGAAACAGGATATGCATTAAAGGATGGAACAATAGCTCCATCACTTCCACCAATGTGTCATTGATCCCTTCAGGGTCCTGCAGAGGCATAACAATATTTTATTTCTAATTAAAAAAAAATCCTAATTAATTATTAAAAGTTTTCAAACATATCTATTTTTAAATGTGCAGTGGTCCTTTAAGCTGGGTTGAGTACTAACCATACATTTTATACTAAACTGAATTCAACACAATTATATTGTCAGTCCTGCCACAGACAATTATGAGAACAATATTTATACACGGTGTGATACAGGTGACAGTCAGAGAACAGATAGGGACAAGAACATATATTATTTTTTAAAAGGTGAAATAAACTTTTGACACACATTAAAGAACTTTAAATATATTCCAACAGTGGTTTAAATGTAGGCTTACGGTATATTTAAAAAAAACAAAAAAAAAACAGAAACAAAGTAGATCATCTGCTTTTTTAAGGCTACTCCGAGCTCTCTGGGTTCTTCAAATATTTTATCGGATCCCACACAAGTCCTCTAACCAGAGGGAAATAGTCTTAGTGATGCAGCTCGGGTATATTAAGGAATGTGCTAGATTATTTGCAATATATTAAAATGCTGTTCTGTACCTCCTTTTCTATTTCTCACATTTTTTTAACCTGCATGCTGCCTTTCAAAAACTTAAGGGACTGATGTTCAAGCTCTAAGATTGAGATGGAATAATTAGATTAGCAATATAATTATCATTTTATGTCATTTTTACAAATTACATTAATCTTTCTGATTTACTGAACTTGCAATAATTTCAGTTCCATAAGCTCTGATTGCATGTATACTTACTCTTGTTCCCTTATCAAATCATTATGTACATAGATGACCACACCGATCATTTAACGAATATCCAAATCTGGTAGAACTGCATTTTTTCCCTCAAGCCCCATCCCAGGTGTGGCACATTGCGAAGGAAGGGATCATCTTTGAATATCAGTGTTTTCTATTGCTTACATCAACTTTTATTAAAACTAATTTTGATTTGATTATTTTGATACATTGCTCATATAATATAAAATTCATTTTAGAGGCTTTAGTTTGTAACATATTTTCTTTTGCAAATACTGCATACCTCAAAATTTGTAAAGAGAAAGTTCTATGCGGTTTTGTAAAACAAATAAAAATTAATAAAAAATGGGCTTATGGAAATAAGACATGCTAAGCAACCAAGCGGTCAAAAGCAAACTGAATTTTATACTTATTAATGATAGACATATCTTTTTAGAGGCCTCCGTGTCAATATTTTATAAAATATGGGAACCTTGGTTAGCTACTAGTCATAGCCCACCTGTTTTGTAGGAAATTGTGGAACTTGTAGGGGATCCAAGTAACAAAAGGAAAGGTAGTTTGGAGAGGGTGAAGAAATTGGTCTTCTCAAGAAATTGTGACATTGCCACTCATGGATGATTGGGGGGAGACCGGTGTCCCGGTGCTAGCAGAGGTCCATGGGTCAGCAAGGAAAGTGTGGGCGAAGGAGAGGGATTTGAATGGCGAGTAAGAGGGGAAAGAAGATAGAAGCATGGAAATATCCCCCCTACTTTTTTAGGCGGTTTGCTTTTCTTAAGTATAGTTTCATATTGTTTATTTTTCAATGCTGTGGAAGTTTCCAAAGCATGATGTATTGCTAACTAAAGGAAAATTGAAGAGAAAAAGAAGGGGAGACATATTGTTTTAGCTAAAGAATAACTTTCATTGAAATGCTCCATATAATGCAGAAGTTTATCCATGATATGATTGTATAATATCTCATACTTGTATTGTCTGATATGTTTAAACTCTGTGACTTGTGTTTTCCTCTAACAATATGAAATATTATAAAAATGAAAAAGAAAATGGACTCAAATCCTTACCGTGTCCCTGCATTTCCGTGTAAATAGAGGATAACGGGATAGTTTGTGGACATTACTTCCTCAAACCATTGCTGGTCTTTTCCTTGGGCATCTTTCCATAAAACTGCAGGAAGGGTGTGCCTGAAATTACACATGTATTAAAGGAAGATTCTTTTAACATCTTATTTATAAGTAAAGAGTTTCATTAAAATGATAGAGGCACGAAAAATACAAAGCTGGTTATTCATCATAAAAAACAACGTATTAATGCCTCTGCTGTACCCTTGAGGCATCCATGCCATCTTGGTGAAAGTTGTGAGTGTTAGAGCGGTGTTTATATTTCATGAGAGCATGGCTGCTTCTGAAACTGTGAGGGGAAAGGGGTGTGGAGTCAATTTCAGTTTGCTCCAATTATCTAACAAACCCCCCCTGACCTCTCCATGCTTCATCCTACCAAACCCCTTACTCCACAGGAAAAAAAAAACACATGTGAAATGAGTTAGCTGAACACAAATCAGGTTGAAAGGAACCAATGATCTGCATAATTCTTGGCATATGTATCGTTACATATAACCAAAATAGTTGTTCACCGTGTCCCTTATTGTTTGCCTAGTATGCATGAATACATATTTATAGCAGCACCTGCCCTTTTATTTTGATTATATATACTACCCATTTTGCATTCTCATATAAAACTGGCTCAATGTCGGGAACAAATTAACTTCGGAAAAATACAGCAGTCAGAGGAGAAAAAACTAAAATGTCCTTATTGAGCACTCATATTTAATGTTCTAATAAAATAAAATCACATATATACATGTAGTGTGAGGGAAAATGGTATCTTTCAACCTTTTTGATCTGGGGACCAGTTGGTTACCTTCCAATGATCACGGGGACCATCTTTGAGATCCAGAATGTTTTGAATAGGCTGATGGTACATTTTCATCTTGTTTTGTACTTATTTGGACAGAGAAACTTTTAGGTCCACATACATTCCTCAATAATCTATCTAAAACTGTGGCTAATGGCAGTGGTATTTTTAAATAGATAAGCTCTCCTCGTACCTTATCTATATAAAGCCAACATAATGAAGGTTCGGTGAAGTTTGAAACCACTATTTACACATATTTATAACTCTGCTTGCCATGAAAAACAATTTCTGGAAATTAATATATTACTAACTATGGTATTTTAGCCCCACCATATATGAACTAAACAGTTTCACACCCTCAAAAACTTTGCAGACTCCTTAAGCGTTCTTGCTAACCGTCAACTAACGCTGTCCAAGATTCTCCATTGGCAAAAAACTAGAATAAACGCTTCCCCAGAGGGAAATATGGAGCATTTTTCCAAAAATGTTATAAAATCCACTTAGAAGATTGCAGACTTTGAAAGCTGTAGAAATGCTTAGTTCATAATCAAAGCTACAAATACCATATTCAATCAAGTTTTCAACTATCAAAATTATATTTAAAAAAATGTCAATCTCAAATGTGACTGTACTATTTAAATATGAATTACCGTATATACTCAAGTATAAGCAGAGTTTTTCAGCCCTTTTTTTTATGCTGAAAAGCCCCCCTCGGCTTATACTCAAGTCACCCTGCTCCTCTCTGCCCATCTTCCGGCTGTGCCCCCTCTCCCTCCCCTGTGTCTTTTTCCCCACATCTCCCTCCCCTTTGTCTCTTTCCCTCCTCCTCCCTTTCCCCTTATCATCCTCCTCATCCTCCCCCTCTCTTACCTTCCATCAGCTGCTCCTCTGCGCGGCTTTCGGCTGTGTGGGGACGTGGCATTAGTATATCCCGGGTCCTGACAGCCAGAAGACGCGCAGAGGAGCGACTGATGGAAGGGGGGGGGGTAATTGGTGAGGGGGAAAGGAATGAGGAGGGAGGATGATCAGGGGAAAGGGAGTGGGAGGGAAAAGTACACAAGGGATAGGGACGGAAAGAGACACAGAGGAGGGAGAGGGGGGGAGAGACACAGGGGAGTGAGATGTCTTTATAGAGGGGGGACTCAAGAGGGGGGACACAGATGGCACAAGAAGGGGACACTGGAGTGGGAAACAGGAGGGCATAAGAGGGACACAGGGGGCAGCACATTTCCCACCCTCGGCTTATACTACAGTCAATACGTTTTCCCAGTATTTTGTGGTAAAATAGGTGCCACGGCTTATACCCGGGTTGGCTTATACTCGAGTATATACAATAATTTTTTTTTTTTCTTCTTTAACTTCAGAAATAAGCACCATCCTTTGATCGATATAATGTAATATCATTGAACTGAAAAGTGAACATATAAGTAAATTTAATCAGAATAGTATGATGTTAAAATTTGAGTAGACATGTTAGAAAAGTTAGAAACTTGAAGAATAAATTATATAAATTATAATCTTTGTTTTTCTCTTGTATTTTGTTGGTTGCAAGATCACGTTAAGGATGAAAAATGTCCATCATGATTTATTCTGATTTCTGGCTTTACATCACAAAATTCCCATAAGGGTGTGGACATTTTATATCCACTGTACCACATCACATTGATGTTCCTGGCCTCAGAAGGGGCTTTTCATCCAGTTGATGTGGTTTGCTCTTGAATGAAAACAGCACTTGGCTGTGTGAAGAAATATAACTATTTTATTGGTTAATGAGAGGAGTTAATTACTCCTGGATGAGTGCTCTACCAATGTATTTTTATGTGTATGCATTCAAGCCTTGGCCAAGGTCCTTTTTGTGGTATTTTGAGCATAAAGCTGGTAAATGAAATATCAGATTTGACAAATCATAAGAAATATTGTTTTTGTGACATGTTTTACATGGTAGCCACCGTGGCAGTGTTTGTTTACCTGCTTTGACAGTGCAAGATGTTGATATGCTTTTAGTTTTTTCTTATGAATGATCTATGACTTACTGATGATGTGTGTAAAATATCTAAATGACAGATTAATTAGCAGAGGGGAGTACAGCAGTGGAGAAAATGGAGCAGAAGCAAATAGGAGGTCCTATAAAAAAAATGACAACACATAAAACCCCATATAGCATTTTTAATGCCACTAAACATGATTTAATAACACACTATTTTCAAAATAAGCATTGTTTGCTGATTACCAATGGAAACACTACTGGGGGGAAAAATTGACTTACCAGACACCAATTGTTACATCTTCCTCTGGGTGCAAGTAAAAATTACAGGTGTGGTTTAAACCTTGGTCCTGAGGCTTCTTTAAGTCAATAAAATATGGCACTCTCACTGAAAAATAAAAGCACATAACACAACAGTATTAATGCACAAAAGCAATACAGTAGCTTTTATCTGGATCAATGGTTTCCAAGCCAGGTCTAACAGGACCCAGAAAGGTCAGTGTCTAATGTATTCGACCAGTGACAGGTTACCTAAATCACTTGAAGGGCCTTATTATTAAAGGGTCTCATACAAGGTCCAGCTTAACACAATTTAAGTAAACATTCCAGTTAAACTACCTAGTGGATACTTATATCGATATTTTAGCAGTACTGAAGTATTCAGCCAATCATTTTTAGTATTATCTGCTGCTACGTTGATGAAAATACTTACCAAAATTTAAAAAGACCAGTTTTGCTTGAATAGCGGGACATAGTTTTACAAGGACGGGTATGACAATGTAGAGTCCAAGTATGACGGCTAGCAACATTCTTAACCGGAACCACAAACCATAGCGCCTAAAAAAAGAAAGATATAATTTAGAAAATAAATATGTTATTACTCAAAAAAACAAATACAGCCTTAAATATTTGAATATGAATACCATGCCTGCCATATCACCATTATTTATGACATAATTTCCTGTGATCCCTTGAGCAACCAGGATTTATGACAGAGAGGGAGGGGAATTAACCACTTTCACCTACAAGATTAGTCCTCAAGACATATTTTTATTTATGTCACAGCTTGCACTAGCATCCTAAGCAGTTTGTCATTAGAAAAGCCATTCTAATAGAGTTCTGGGCTTCAAACGTGTAAATCAGTGGCTCCTTGGAAGCCTTTTGAGCTACAAAATCATTGCTGGAGTCACATGATCCCAAAACCACTTTTATGTAACCCACAAATCCATCCACAGGAGTCAAACACAACTCTACATTACCCATAATCCATTTCCAGGAGCACACAACTGCTCCACCTATTCCTCAACACCTTCGCTCAAGACCCAATACGCTTCACAAACAACAAATTCATAAGAGAATACAGCACAATGCCAGGAAACAAAAAATGCACTAAAATCATTATTTAAAGAAAAAAAAAAAACAATGTTTCTAAATCTTACATCTGGATTTTAGCATTTTAGACATCTTTTTGATTTTCCATGGTTTATACAGCTGTTGATTTTGTTAATTTGCAATCTACTTCACAAACAAATTGCTTTTCTCTTGAATTTAAGTAGCCCATAACAAATTAACAAAATATCTGTTCTGTCTAATTCATTTAAAAAAAGCATTTTCTTTAATATGCTGTTAACTTTCCTGTTTAGAGCTGAATCATTCTTTTTGATGAAGTTGTAATAGTAATAATAGAATTCTTCTCATCTAGGAATATATCAGATGATTCATTTTCTTTTCCAGTACAATAGCAGGGACAACAATGAAATGTATTGGATCTGTAGAGGGATTGCACATACCATGTGGAAACCATTTATTAAGCAAGAAAATAGCTGTGAATACAGCTACTAATGAGTATCTCTTATATGCAAATATGCTGAAGGAATCAACCATTTTGGCTCCAGCAGATCAATTTTCTGAAGTGGGAGAAGACTTTGAATACACAGGAAGTGTTTGTCTCTACAATACGAATGTGTCATCTACATATGCAAGCAATCTCAGCAGGACTAAAGGAAAGCTCGCTCAGTTACAAGAACACTTCCACCTACTGCAGCGTGGACTAACCAAAATGGAGCCATTTAGTAAATAATAATTGCATGTAAAATTGTAAAAGAAATTGGGTTTATTTGCTTTCTAAAACATTTTGCCCATTAACATCTTTAGGAAAGAGAGAGAGAGGAGAGAGACAAAGAGAGGAAAGAGAGGAAGAGCAGAGAGAGACAAAGAGAGGAAGAGAGAGAGAAGAGAGAGCGAGAAAGAAAGAAAGAAAGAAAGCGAGAGAGAGAGAGAGCAAAAAGAGAGAGAGAGAGAGAGAAAGAGAGAGCGAGAAAGAAAGAGAGAGAATAGAGAGATAAAGAAAGAAAGAAAGAGAAAGAAAGAAAAAAGAAAGAGAATAGAGAGAGAAAGAAAGAGATCGATCGATCGAAAGAAAGAAAAAAAAAGAGAGACCATATTGGTAATGTATTGGTTTGCAAAGCCTCATCATCTTTTAAGTGTATTAAATATATTACACATTTAAAGAAAAAAAAGAGGCCTACGCATGCACACCTTCAAGTTTGACTGGATTGGTTTTAGTACAAATAGATTCTTGAAGTACGTCTTCCTCATATCTCTTCCATAGAGAACATCTATTGGGTGAACTCTTGCAGTAAAAGTAAACTCTGGACCAATGATAAAGGACACCTAAAGCCCTATATTCCCACCACATTATTTAGAAGAAATAAAAATGCTAATGGGGAACATTTTGGTAGATGGATTTAACTCTAATAGTCTTCTGTAACACAGTGAGAATCTAAGCACTGAATATTACAATTGAGTGTTGTATTACCAGCAGCAATACCGTGTATACTTCTGAGCACCATATAAGTGAGGATTGATCCAGGGCGCACATTACTCAATTTGTTCCTCCAGTTGCCCCCGGGCAGGTAGTTTCAGACTGCATGCCCCTGATATGGCTGAGGTCACAATGTCTTAGTCAATTTAATAACCTGCACTCCCAATAAAAGCAGGTGGGCCAGGAGAGAAGGTCATCAACCCTGAAGAATGTGCGCTTCCACCAGCAGAAGGTTTAATCCTCTAGTCCTTGCACTGGTATGTTCGGACTGACCTGTAGTGCCCATTACCCATGGAGCATGTACTGTAGTATTTTGTGAGTAGTCATATTAAGGGTAAAATATAATTGTTCCTGAAAACTATTTCTGGAAACTGAGAAATGTAATTTCTTATGACATTAAATCACATTAATTAAATAAGTTAAATTGGCTCTGCACAAAGAAATAGAAAATATTTCTTACTGACAGTTTTAATAATTATATATAATTTCAGCATTGACCAGGTAACATTTCTGTCTACAGATGGACCAAATCAAAACCATGCTTCCCATGTCTTAATGAGTAACTGTACTTACAATAAAACCCAAATCCAAAGCAACACATGAAAAATTATGCTTGGTGATTCTTTCCATTTATATGAATTACGATAAGAAAATAATTTCTTGTACAATTTTTTTTTATCCATTTTAGAGTATATCCTTCCCCATATGGAATTCTAAACTGCTTTTTGTGTCCTAGAATAATAATATTTTTTTGTAGATACAGTCAGTTCATTGGCAGTAATGTATACAAATATACTTCCAGTCTTAATAAGGTAGTTTAACCTGGGCATGACAAAATAGTTAGGATTACCATCACATACCTATTCCTCTGTCTTGAGCATTTGGACTCCTCATCAGAGGACCCTCCATATGTGAATGCCCAGAACACTCGAAAAATGCCTAGCTCAACTTGGTTAACATTTTGTACATAGTGCATTAAAATATCTGTCCAGTTGAAGACTTAATAATTTGTCCTGGCTCCTTTGCCAATGACATACGGGTGGGAAATCTCAACCATCCATACCGCTTGTACAGAAAAATAAGACTGGGATTGTAAGGTTGGAGGAGGGGCTTTTAAATGGTTGTTCTCCTCCCAGGGAAGGCAGAACTACTGTATATTAGCTGGTGAATGCTGCCATGATGGACTAGAAACATAAAATTGCAAGATCAAAGCTACAGCATCCCATTAACAAATGGGTTTTCTTTTTGTACAGCCAATAAAGTCAATCAAATACTATACAGAGTCAGCCCAGTAAACAAAGAGCTTCACAGCACTTCTACATCCAATCAGAAACTGTACAGGACCAAGAAACCAATCAAGAGCTGCACATAGCCATTCTTAGCAGGACTTATACAGAACAAACCCAGCCAATCACCTCCTGCACAGAGTTAACCCAGCCAAACAGCAACTGGACAGTTTCAATTTAGTCTGGTAGCCCAGCTGATCCAGACTGGATAAATCCAATCCAGCCATCTTGTTCTTGCATAGATCCAGTCCAGCTAACCAAGGCTTGCTCAGAGCGGCTCCAAACAATCAGGACATGTACAAATAGTCAGCCAGGACTTGCACAGAGTTGATCAGCCACAAGCGAAAGCAAGTCAAGCCAATCAAGGTCTGCACAGGCCAAGTTTAGCCAATCAGAATATGTACATCAACCGTCAAGCCAGCCACTACCTGCACAGGCCCAGTACAACCAACAGAGCTATTTCACTAAACTAGGACCATGAAAAGAGTCAGTCCAGGCATTTGAGACCTGTGTAGATTAATTACAGAGAATCAAATCAGCTTAGCTAATAAGGGCCAGTTCAGCCCTATTCCAACCAATCCAGAGCTGTTCTTTGCCATTCCAGCCAACTGGAATCAGTATAGAGGCGTTCCATCTAATAGGAACCTGTGCAGAGCTATCCTAGACTATGAAAACCCTTACAGAGACAACCCCAACTGTGAGTGTAGAGAGGGGTGGAGCAATACTTGTGAGGTGAAGCTTGTGTTTCAGGAAGACGATCTATAACATCTTATTTCATGTCCCTTGAAGTAAAATTTTAAAAAAAAATGCATGTCTGTGCACTTGAGTAATTATCATCCAGTCCTCTGGGAGAAAGACGCAGGTGGAATGCTGTGGGGAAAGATGTATGATGCGGAGTAGAAAAAGCAAGATGAGAAGGAGGCACTGGTGCCTTAAAGGACTACAAAGGTCGCCATATACTCATGCGGAAAATCTGTTTACATTTTTAAAGTTGGTCAAGAATTGAATTAGATATTGTCAGCTTCGTTTAGCCCTTGAAGCCCTCTCACAAGAATCTGCATAAATAATAATGTTGGAGTCTGTCACATTCGATTATAGATTTACACTTTCTCTAAAAGCAGAGTGTATTTGTGTAGTGGTAAGTGTTCTGTTTTAAATGTTTCTTTTCATTGGCAAGTCATAGGTTTGATTCTCCTGTCTTCCATGTTTTTTAGTTTGATGTATATAAATAAATAAGTACATTAATTAGTCATATGTGTGTTAATAAATAGTCAATTTAATAACACAAAACAAATAGAAGGGATTGAACTAGAACCAATGACACTACACCAACAAAATATCCTGAAGTTCATATAATTATTGACATAATTATTTTAAAATCAACAGTTACCTTATATTAACATATGCATAATTATATCACCTAAAGGACAGATTTCTGATTTTTAAACAGTAAAGAAAAGAAAAAAAGACATTATGGAGATTTGACCCCAGGACCTTCACCGACACAGTCTACACCCTTAACTACTGTGTTATCTATTCTATTGCTATATTAGCTGCTAGAATATAGTCAATAAGTTAAAAATCACTTGGCTACTGCCTGATTCAAAGCCTCTACAATTGATTCTAATTAATACTTTTTACATCCCACTCACTACAGAGGTACAGGGCAACACACTGAAATAGCCTGACTTCTATTGATTTTAACGCCATGAATTCAGCATCAATTTAAAAAAGCAAAGCATATTTTCCACATGTTTTTTCACCCTCTATCTAATGGGCAGAGCACATATGGTGCCTTTGGTGGTCCTTTAAAGTCTTTCTAGTCATATGGACCATTAAATAGTAGTTGGTCATACTCTGTGTATTAGAATACACAATACAGAGTTAGTTTGTGGCCCCCCAGGCCACATGATGTGAGGGACCGAAGGACAGAACAGAGGTCCACAGGAGATGGAAATTTAAAAACATGCAAAAATGAAGAACTTTAAATATTTAGGCTAATATGGATTTCAATGCAATATAAACTTTTAAACGGCCATGGCTTGTTTCACTAATACAGTTTCCCTTCCTCTGGCAATAACATAAAACCTTTAAAGGAGGCCTGTTGAATGCAGTCAATCACATTCTGCATATGCACAAACAAATTCTAATGGTTAAAATGTGCTTATTTAAATTCATGATGCACTACGCCTTTTACCATTCACTGAAAGCATTGTATGCTGTACTATACCAATACCAGTCTTATAAGTTTATACCGAGTCCTCATCATTTTCACAACTCTCGTAACAATCCTAATTAATAACCAAGCAAGTGAAACTGAAGGCCAAGTAATTACAAACACCATACGAGGCCCCATTACCAAGATCCCAAATGCCACCAAATGTAGTACTTTCCATCTGATCCCGCTTGTCAGTCACAAGGTACAGTGTTCTAAAAATGCTGCTCTAATGAGATGCCTGGGTAGCCTATAATTGTCTCTGCACAAACAGTATGTGCTGGAATAAAAGGAGGCAGCTTTGACAGCAGATTCTGTACAGACTGTAATGAAATGGATCAAAATTGCCTATGCTGTTTAATTCTGCATCCGCCCACACCAAGCAATGTTCTGTATCCAGCCAGCAACAGCACTGTGCTGTTCTTATGACAAAACACACAAATTGTAATCTATACAAAGGTCCCACATTTTTGGCCTTACAAAAAATAAAAAGGTAAAGAGTAATATTTAACCCAAATATATATTGTAGTGTGAAGCTGTGTTGTAGGCAGTCAGAAACAGCCATCTTCTGTACCTCTGTCACCAAGGTATACAATGGTAGATAAGCAATGCCATTTGTTAAAGGAACACTTACTAGAGCACAATTTGGACCAAATCACTGTAAAGATCTCCTAAAAACATGTTGAAAGACTTTTGAATGTTTGAAATATGTGCCTTTTTCACTGAGAAATGAAATCAGAGAAAATCTGGAAATTGAGCAATGCAAACCAATACAGGCAAGGGTTTAGTAAGCAAAATAAATAAGGGGGGGGGGGGGGGTAGAGTATATATACACATACCTTATCCCTGGTGCATAGCAGGAGGAGGAAAGAGATCACAACGCACTGCAATAGGAAGGCTATGGGATAACTGGTCAGTGCAGTGTAACCTGAGTCCAGGGGAAAGCTGTGCTATCCAACATAGGTCTTCCCCCATTGTACACCTATTGTATGCATTACATTAGTGACAGAGCCCTGCACTCAGGAATCCGTTAATTACTCGCACAACAGCAAGTCGGCTGGATAGACTTATATGTAAATAGAGATTTAAAACTTTTGTTTTTAAAGATTTTTTTATATGTTCTTAATGTATTTAAAAAATAGATCAATAGATCATTTTAACATGCAATCTTGTGCTCTTTCAGGCCATGAAGAGCCCTTACAGTGAGCTCAGTTTAAAGATTGAAGGACAGTGGAGACCTTGCTGGCGAACATATAACTTTGTTGCAAGACAAAACGTAAGATTGTGTGACTTCTGATTATGTTTTGAACAGTTCATTGACCTGAGAACATAAGAGGAGCATAAATAGTGTTAAGAGGATGATGCTGAAGAGAGTCATGGAGTAGTGAGTGGAAACGGAGTATAAAAGTTTAGGGAGTGGGCAATAGGCCAGTAGGCCTATTTCAAGGTGTCTTATGCTGTTATATTAGGTGATGCCCCCAGCTTAGTACAACATTATCCTTTGGGGGTTTATTTTTAATTATTTATTTTTTTAGTTATTTTGTATTTTTTTTTTCTTTTTTGCTATGCACCTTTTTTCCATTTGATTGGAGACACAAAAGTTTTGCTATTTTATACCACACAGATAACTTCCGATGTATAGATGAAGCCAATACCATAACTGAAGACAAAAAGTAAGAACATGCAGAAAATCATTAACAGAAGTGAGCAATAATTGTTCAGTTGAATAATATATGGATGACTACAGCTCCTAAACAAGGAACCTCCCTTCGTGTAAACAGTGACAACCATATGTCTATAATTATGCGGACAGCATCCATGCCAAGCTGAATAATTACAAATATAAACAAGCCTAGAGAGACATATGACACATATTTCCAATTCTCGGTGTAAGGTAAATGCTCAACCTATATTGTACTTAAAAAAAAAATATATATATGATCTCTGAATTTGTCCCTGATCATGGCGCTAGTAGGAAATCTTAAGCCTTGCAGATATACAAAAGTCCAGATCAGTCTTATTATGTGACCAAAAAATGGTGTATGGCAAGATAACCACTGGTGGTGTTGTTCAGTGCTACAGTCAAGTCCAACTCTAGGTGACCATATGGACGCAGCACGCCAGACACATCTGTCTGTGTTTCTTTTTGCTTATTCGTATGGTTTTCTTGGCAAAGATACTGGAGTGGGTCGCCAGACCATGATTTGTCTGACCCCTCTGCTATGACTTTCCCGTATTGGGGGACCCGACATGGTATAGCTCACAGCTTCATTGAAGCACACAAGCCCCTTCACCACAACAAGTAGCGATCAAAAAGGGGAAGATAACCTTACTCCGTTACAATTAAAGGACCACTAAAATATCATTTATTGCATTCTATTTTAGAGAACTTGACTTGATAACGTGCAAAATGTTGTTGCACAGTTTAATATAAGTAATTACAGTGTTAATTTGTATTTATTGTATTAAATGTTGCTTTAATTATGACAGACACTTTGTCTTTGTTTGTAAAGTAAATAAGACACCTGAGAGGTATGGGTGTTACGTAAGGTCCGTATTCACTACGGTTGAAAAAATCCTCTTCAAATAACCCCTAGACAATAGAATTGAATAGGAGAGTAAGGCACTTTAGAATAAGCCCCCTTAAATCTACAGACAGACTAGCAATGTAAAATACAGTTCTCCAAGACAAAATCAAGGATCATCTAAACATAAATTCTTTAAAAATATCTACGTTCCTGTCTTACATAACTGCTCCTGTTATTTTGTTACATACTTCACAAACAAGTGAAGATTTTATCAAACTACAGCAGTCCTTTAATTCAGTGAACATAAATATATCGGTATGCAAAAAGAAATGTCATTAAATACTTTTGTGGTCTAAAAGTGTATTTATTGATTGCAAATCTCTTACGGTTGACATCTTTACTGTAGATTAGTGCAGGTCTCAAAGCAAGAAGAGCTCTCTACAGGTCTTGATAGGACCATAAATGTAAAAAAGTTGGCGACTTTGGCCCTTTAGGGCTTGGAGAGAGGGGAGGACTTGATCCAAGCAGCAACCTTCAGTTTCTGTGTGAAACAGTTAGATTAATTGAAGTTGTGGTTTCCTTAATGCTTACCACTAGTGTAAAAGACATAAAATATGTAAGGGGAACCACCATTATTACATAAAAAACTCAAGCGGATATTAAAACATTGTATAGTAACGATAGCTAGATCAGGATGTAGACAAAATAACTAAATATTAAGCGAAAGTATGTGATGAAATAAGTATGGGTAAGACCTCCACGCCAAAAAGGTAAAGAGTAGAACCCTACGATCTCAAAGCATGCCTCCTACCTGGAAGGCACAACATATGATGATGCCCCACTTTCTGGCTAAGCACCCTACAACCCAGATAGAGAGAAACTGTGTTGTAACATACTTCCCAAATAGCAGAGTTTCCAATAAACAACTATAGTCCACAGTGATCACACATGGTACTGACAACAGTGAACACAAAAAAAAAAAGTAAAACAATGATAACCATGAATTCATAGAGCTATTTGTTATATCAGGAAGAAGTTAAAGATTGAGCCTAAAGCAGGAAAAAGAGAACAGCATCTCATAGATTTGGCAAAAGGGAGTTTCTATTTGCAATTAACACATACAGACACACTTTCTCACGAACATCTTTAATAGTAAGAATTTATACAGTGGGCAAACTGAATATATTATGTTTTTGCTTTAAAAATTAAATAGGTTTGCAGTGGGGGAAAGAGCATAACTGCAGGTAAAAATAAGCGTCATACTGTTACTTAAAATATATTTCATATGATGCTGTTAATACAATTACAATTATCCTTAATAAACATTAATGAATTTAAAAAAAAAAAATTATATACGGTATGTTCCATTGTGGGGAAAAATATTCATTGACAAGAGGTGCTATTGACCTAAGAAATGAAAATGAAGCAGTAAAAAGTACTGCTGTAAAAAAATGGTAATCGGTGAATCAATAAGGAATTTACAAGACACTTTATGCAGATTATGGAATCCAAGTTAATAAAATCGAGGTTACAAAGGCAGTCAGCACATTGTGACCCACGACAGGCTCTTTATTACATTTAGACAGAACTTCACAGCAAACTGCAAAATATCTATGTCTCAGATCAGTGGCAGAGCTAATAATGGAGGGTCCAGGTCCAAAATAATTTGAGGCCCCCTCTTGCAACCTCTCTATTCAGTCTAGGTGCCACTAAAGTCAATAAAAAGCCAATAATATATATATATATATATATATATATATATATATATATATATATATATATATATATATATATATATTGCATGATCACCCTATCACCCTTCAATATGTGTTATTATCTACTCCTCTTTTCTAATAATTTTATTTTCCAGGTTTATACCAATAGTAGAGGGCCCCATGCTTTTGAGGGCCCTGGTGCCTTGCACCTGCTGTACATGCAGTAGCTCTGCCAGGTAATTAAGTGCATTATTCATGTTGCTTCCAAGACGTTATAAGTGCTGTGCTCATAAATCCCCAAACTAAAGTGCACAACCTTAAAGGGCCATTGAAATAATTGGTTTATTAATTGTGTCTTAAAGTAGATGTTTGGAAATGTTTCACAGCATGTTTTCTTTTTTTTAAATGAACAATAAATGGCTTTAAATGTTAATTGCTCCAGGAGAGAGGAGGTTGCCCCATCAACCAGTGAGCAGCAATATAGATCGACATCCAACCATAAGCTGTGTGTACTTCCTGTTGGGATCAATGAAAGTGTTACTTCATTTGTTTATCCAATAACAAAAACAAAAGCACTTTTGTAATGTTTCAAATTATCTTTGAGATATCTGGGAGAAAACATTCAGTGTCCAAAAGCAAAGAAAGATTCTAAGCTGAAATGTGTATATCTTAATAAACAGGTTGCAAGAGGTGATTACTGGATACTGATAAAGACAGATAGGAAACCAAATCATCATGCCCGTAATGTGCTCAGTGATCACTACATAAGTACGGGAAGTTGTTTTCTGCTTCCTCAAGTCTGTTTTGGTATATATGCATTTTACAGATTTAACGGACGGCACAATCCCCTACATGGTGTGACATATCCATTATATGTACATAAGGAAGTAATAATAATAATAATAATAATATTTATTATTATTACAAAACAGTACCAGCATTTTAACCAGTCCAGAAAAAGATAAAAAGGGGTGTGGGGGAAAGAAATGCACAACCACCTGATAGAATAGATAAATCACATATAATAGTTGTCAAATTGCGAGACGTCGTCACGCTTTGTGAGGTACTTGGATGCAAATGCGGAGGTGGAGGTTCCAACGTCGGCTGCAATGAGCTTCTACGCCGCCTCACCCAGTAAACCCCACCCCCACCCAGAAAGCAAGACTTTGAAATAGCGAGAGCTAAGCGAGAAAAAAAATGGCGGCCCCAAAAAATGAAAACTAAGGCGCTCCTTGCTAGCAACTGCGGACC
The DNA here is from genome assembly GCA_027410445.1 of Discoglossus pictus. Taxonomy (NCBI): domain Eukaryota; kingdom Metazoa; phylum Chordata; class Amphibia; order Anura; family Alytidae; genus Discoglossus; species Discoglossus pictus. The sequence continues at coordinate 97,532,176 of CM050165.1, forward strand.
TCACAAAATTTACGCAGTTACGAAACAAAAATACGAGACGTCGTAATGGGTCGTAACGCCTCGCAAAAAACGCCCGAAACACGCACACATGAAAAACACACACAACAAATACATAAAAAGCTTACCTACAGCAAAACTGAAGTTACACCTCAATTTAACTCCAAGTATAAGAGTTTAGACACCCGAAAATCCCCTAAGCAACAAAAAAAATGGCCGCCGAAAAAAACGAAAACGAGGCTAAAGGACCCTAAACACGCAAAACGCCACCAAACACCTACGGATTTTCCGAAAAAGTCAGACGACATCCGAAAACAAGGACGCTAAATCAGCCACAGCCGCATACCACACATTAGGCGCCATTTCAGAACACTAACTTATACAATCCGGAAGTACACAACTACGCTAACAGTTTCGTCTCGTGCACGCACACTATTACACTGCACACATTCATGACGCTTACACAGCAGCTCCACAGCACTAATGCTGCAGCAACATCAAAACAGATTGCCAGCTCTTCAACACAATGCTTCCTGCATATATTACTTCACAATAGGTAAAGTATATTAATTTCTTATTTTATTAATTATTCATTGCCATACCAAAAAAAAACACCAACGCTGCTCATAGCACACAAACAACCAAGAGCCTCGCAATGAGCGCCAAATGATCTTAAAACACCAACAAAATTAATTTTGCACGCAAACAACATTACCCTCCTTACAATCTTATTGCCGGCATTTTTTTACGGGCAAGTCGCTAGTTAATTAATATTTATAGAAAAAAATACACATATATATCTGTCTTTGTCATGAGAGTCAAAGGCGCTCATAGGACCAAAAGTAAACGAGAGGAGCGGCTCGCAATGAGCGTCAAAGGCGCTCAGCACGAGGCTCGCAATGAACACCAAAGGTCTTCAGAGTAGAAAAAGCTTTACATTGTGTGGCAAACAGCCATGGCTTAAAATTGTATTGCAAGTCTCTAGTTACCGTATATACTCGAGTATAAGCCGAGTTTTAAAGGCCTTTTTTTAAGGCTCTGCAGCTGCTCCTCCACGCTCCTTCCTGCGTCGGGCCCTGGCATATGCTAATGGCGTGACGTCACATGCGCGCCACGTCATTAGCATTGGCCGGGTCAAGACGCAGGAAGGAGCGTGGAGGAGCAGAGCTGCAGATGGAGGTAAGTGAGGGGAAAGGGAGAGGGGGAGGTATTTAGAGGGGTAAAGTGAGGAGGGGGGTTAAGGATGAGGATGGGGAGGGTTTAGGATGAGGATGGGGGGGTTGAGGATGAGGATGGGGGAGTTGAGGATGAGGATGGGGGAGCTGAGGATGAGGATGGGGGAGCTGAGGATGAGGATGGGGGAGCTGAGGATGAGGAGGGAGGAAGAGACACAGGGAAGGGAGAGGGGGAAGAGACACAGGGGAGGGAGAGGGGAGAAGAGACACAGGGGAGGGAGAGGGGGAAGAGACACAGGGGAGGGAGAGGGGGAAGAGACACAGGGGAGGGAGAGGGGGAAGAGACACAGGGGAGGGAGAGGGGGAAGAGACACAGGGGAGGGAGAGGGGGAAGAGACACAGGGGAGGGAGAGGGGAGAAGAGACAGGGGAGGGAGAGGGGAGAAGAGACACAGGGGAGAGAGAGGGGGGACACAAGAAAAGGGTACACAAGAGGGTGGGCACAAGAGGGACACAGGGGGCAGCACATTTCCCACCCTCGGCTTATCCTCGAGTCACTCATTTTTCTCAGTATTTTGTGGTAAAATAGGTGCCTCGACTTATACTCGAGTCGGCTTATACTCGAGTATATACACTGTGTGTGTGTGTGTGTGTGTGTATGTGTATATATATATATATATATATATATATATATATATATATATATATATATATATATATATATATATATATATATATATATATATATATATATATATATATATTGCAAAAGAACAAAAAGAAATATATTGCTCTCACATTTCAGTCCTCATCAAAAGGTCTGTATGCAGCATGTAGATAAGTAGATTCATATAGCAGTTGTGGATGGCTTGGTACTGTTTTTTTTTTTATAAAGGTGATGCCCTATACCATATTTGATGTTAGGCGATAACACATATATCATTATCGGCAAGCACTATAAATACTATATTTATAACAATGCATAAAAATGTTAATGGATCAGTTCAAACACATTTCGTCCTTCCTTTCTTTATGGCTTTGTCACAAAATTTTACATACAAATTACAATGTACTAGTTCAGAAGCAGGCTGCTTGCATCAAGAAAATGTAAAATGCCCTCTCATATCCAACTTTCTGCATGGTCTAGCAGAGGCATAATGTTTTTTAATTAAAACATAGTTTATTGACTTTTCCCCTGCCTAATTATCCTCTTAATCAGAATACAAGTTTTCAATCATATACACATATACTTTTTTTCATTCTACAGTGGTCATTTAACATAGAAAGGCAAACGAACTTCAGCATTTACTTTATCATCATAAACAATGAAGCAATACTAAATTGGATACCAGCCATAGTTATAAGAGATCGTTCCATTAAATAACTAATAGAATCACATAAAATCCAGCAGTATTTAATATTGCACTTTATTAAAAGGACAAATGCCATAACACGAGGAGCGAGTTATGCATGGACCATTAATAAAAGGCATATTAATATTTATAATAACAACAATAAATAAACGTTGAAAGATTAGAGTATCAGACTCCATTCAAGCTTGGTCTCAATATTGATATGGTCAGCAAGGGAAAAAAAACAACCTGATTAGATAAGGGGCCAAATAATTATTCATAGGCAGCCTCCACAGTAAAAGTGTATTGCCAAGAAAATCACTATAACACAGTAGGTCTCCAAACAATGAAGAGCATTGTATTGATATAACTTAAAATCGACAGGGTTAGATCTTCAGGACCAGACAAAGCCACCTCCTCCCATTGACATACAGTGGATGGAGAACAACAGCAGCTGAATCAGTTTGATAGTAAGTTTAATATTGAATTATGCTTTTTTTTAAATCATAATAATTTTATTAATGATAAATGTCTAATTAAAACATCTAGCACCTGTTAGGTGAGATGCTATACTGCATTTACTAATTAAATTCTAGTCTCATGCGCTATACCTACTTCCTTTATACAGGTCTGCGACGATCTGGTGGTAGGGGCTATTACTGCCCAGGGCAACCCGCTATAGACTACAGGTTAACTACCCACAAGGACCGTTTGGGTTCTTTGAAATCTCAGCATCAGCACCCTGATATCTGGCTTCTGTATCAGTCAGTGTCTCTTCATCAGGAATCCGCACTTCCAGGAGTCTCAGTAACCTTCCTGTGGTAGTAATCAGGACAGGGTGGAGATAGGTTCAGTATCGCAGCCACCAGGAGCAAAATAAGAGACACACGATTTCAATATGTCTCCAAAAGTGAACTGGTTTATTTTTAAAAAGTCAGCAATATTTATATTAAGAGGGTATTGCAGACAATTACAGGAGATGACCCCACATGGGGTCTAGCAGTAGCTTGATGGCTGGCACCTGAGAACAATAGGGCTACCTTCTAACATACATTCTGTCTAGCACATCAGAGATGTACTTAGCTTATCTGGCAAACAATGGGATAAAGCAGATAACAATACAATGGAGTGGCTGGAGCCAAGTCACCTGTCCTTTCATGGACTAAGATCCAGGAACTGGAAAAGGGGTCCGTGACAAGGTCTTCATTACTTTAGAATAAGCTGGGCATCAATATTGATGACTGCCAAATAGGACTAGGAATCACCTGTCTTTAGTTTAAAGATATGGGACAAAGAGGACACTGGGTATGCTCAGACCCCAGGGGGTTAAATAATCTCAGTGTTCTCCCCAATGTCCAAGTTTGCCATGTATTTTTTTTGTCTTTAAAAATAAAATAAAAAATGAAACATTTGATTGATAAAGTTCTGGTAATTACCAAGGGCCTCATTCTATTATCGGCCGTAAATCGGCCATAAGGCTGCGATTCCTTGCGGGGGTTCTGTTAACTCGCAATTCAATTATACGGCCCCGCAAGGATCTCCTCTTACAGCCGGCCGCATATCTTGGAACCGGCCGTAAGATCCAAAATCTTTAAAGTCAAAAATAAATTCAAGACAGCACTGTACAGCTCTGTAAATGCTAGGGATCATATTGGGGGACATAAGGATTAATAGTAACCCCCTCTCAAGCTTGCACATCAGCCCAAATACGAGTTTACATTAACTGTTTATTTTCCGGCCGCAGCGTGGCCAGGTCTGAGGTGCTCCAAGCACTCTGGACTTTTTACATGTATATTTGACATATATTAAAAAATATATATTTTACGGATTTGAGTATAGGGGAAATTTGTGCTATTTTTGCTAACACCTAAAATCACTTTATAGTCTTCTCAAAGTGCAGGATGGCTTTATTTGGGCTATATTTCGTGCTTAATTGGTGCTAGCGGGACCTCTTTCCTGCAAGTAAGCTGCAGCTCGGTTTTAGCCTTGCAGAGAGGGTTCCCGGAGCAATAGAATTGCAAATAGTATTTTCTTACGGCCGATTTCCTTGCGGCCGTCTTAGATCAAAGGATTTCCTCCGGCGCGAGCGGCCGCAAGAGATAGCAAGGCACCGGCCGCAAGCCTGCCGGAATCCCGGGCCGGAGGGGAATAGAATAGCAGAATAGCTTGCGGCCGGTCCTTGCGGCCCCGCAACGGCTGCGGCCGATAATAGAATGAGGCCCCAATAGTTTAACATTATATCACATTTGGAACCTTTGCTGGGTCACTAACAGAACAATGGAGTCATCATTTTCTACTATGCACTTAAAAGAGGAAGTTTTAAAAATAACAAGTGAGAGATGTTGTGTCTAGGAAATGTATCTGAATCTGATGAGCTACTGTAATTTACAAACTTCCCCCCAGCCAAACATAAAAAGTTACTCAAGGAAAGATATTTTAAGCCAATCACGCTAGAATGCTTTTTTTTTTATTTATTACAAAAAGACAGATAACATGCATGTTTTTTCCCTCTACTTGTACATCTGCATTGGGTAGAAGAGGCGGAGCAAGACGTTCCCTCTGCGCTACTTACTTTTAAGCACACTATTTAAAAGATATATTACCATCTTTTAAAAATAACCATAAACAGTGAGTCAGAAAACAAATAAATGACTATATAACGAAACAAAATAACAGATTCATTGCAGGTTGACTGTTATTATGCTGATTATACTGAAAATAAAGAAAAAAAACACTTAGAATTAATACATATTCTTAATATACAAAATAGGTAAGGAGGCGTGCAAGTGGGCAATACCCTCAATGATGTCCAGTAGGTAAAGGGGCACATCAAAGTTATCTATAAACATCTATATTTTTAATAACAATCAATTGCAAATATTGTTAATAGCTTGAATGTTACTATTTTTAGGCAGAAATTACTTTTCAAGATCCTCCTATCTTACCTTAGTTTGCTTCTTCAAAATTACATAAAGTGACATTATGTCACTTTAAATGTTTTCTATATGGTAATTTGCATAACTGAACTTGATAAAAGGGCAAATGTTTTTAGAAAAAATAAAAATAAAAATAGGCACAGTCTCTACAGTTTTCACTTTTATATGCAATTGTTCTTTACTGCACAGATTCATTTTATTTACTGGGCAGCTTCTTGCAGCTTCTGTTTTGGGAATATATTTCCTAGAAAACTAACAAGCTTTCCATTAGTGCTAATGAAAACACTGGCACTTTTAGCTGCTATATTCCAATTGTCCAAATAGAAGTGTCCTGCCCTGCGGCCTCAGGAAGTAGATCAATAGAAATACAAATAGCAGCTCCTACTTAAAGGCATATAGAAGTTTCATGGATTATGAATGCATCCGATAGAGGAGAATCAGTTTTTTTATGCAAACATTGTGTGCATGAAAGAAATCCCAAAATAAACATTAATAAACTTGCCCTAGAGTTTGCATAATTTCTTTAGTTTTCTGGCAATTGATTCTGAGAAAAAACTCTCCTGAAAATCCAAGCTAAATTAGCATAACATTCATAACTCGTTGTAGCCAGTATTTGAATTCAGTCTGCAGCAACACATCATGCGATTTGTAGTCTCCCCCCCCCACACCCCCACCCCGCCCCATCAATTCCTCCTGCCTTGAATGACGCAACTGCACTGGATATCTGCTCTGTGCTGCTACTTGCTGGAAGGTTAGTATAGGGTTAAGAAATGTACCCAAATGCAGTGTTTCTATTGGAAGGTACCAGGTACCTTTGTATGCAGCTCTGGGGGTGTGGAAAATAATTTATTTTTAAATAAAATAAATCTGTATGTGTATAGAATGACTCAATGTACTGTGTGTTTCTGATATAAGCAGCATGTGTTAGATTAGAGAAACTTAGGTATGCCTTTAATTGCATGTAAAAAGTAATCAATTAAAGATTTATTATTTTTCAATTTAAAGTCATTAGTCATCAAAGTCACTCCACTGCCCTAACAAAAAAGTGGATGCCAGATAACAGAAAAGGACTATCTGCCCTCTGAAGCTCTTGAAACAGAGTCAGTTGTACTGGGTGCATAGTGTCTCATCCTAACCAATCAGTGACCATCTCTCAGCAACATACTGCTGAGCTGTGGTCCCTGATAGGCTAGGGCACTATACTGCACATTCAGGCTTACAAATCCGGTGGCTGCATATGCTGCAGAGGGCAGACCCATACAGGGACGATTTGTTTTATTTTAGGCAGTAAAAGCAGAGCTTAAAAGCACTTCTTAATAACATTCTTAATAAAATATAGTACATAAATAGATATACAGGCATATTTTATATCTAGTAAAATGCAAAAAAAATCCATGTCCCTTTAAAATGATTTAACTGCCTTGAGTCTTTGAGGAAGTCAGCTGCATCATAGCATTTATTGAACGTATGGGAACAAGCTCTCAGGTCCTGACAGTACCATAAATTACAAACTCCCTCTAAATGCCTATACTGCAATAATACATTTTGCATAATTATCCTTTTGGGATAAAAATGTCTTAAGAACACAAAATAAATAAGTGGACATTTTTGGTTGCAAAAAGGAGAATGTTTGGTCATTAGCTGGGTGCTTGTGATCTTTGGATTTTTTCTTTCATTTGTTTTGCAGCTCTCAGTCTAGTGATTTAGAGTAATATTGATATTGATGAATTTCATGTTCTTTAAAGCCAAAGACATGGAGAGAACAATATAAGATTAGCAAAGCTGTATAGAAAATGGGCCTAAAAATGTCAAATGCCTCCATCTGGCTACTGTAAGAACAAACAGTGCCTCTTGTATTACTCCTTTGCAGTTTATTACTCTGGTGATTAATAAGAATGTGCATTCCAGCAAATAAATCACATTTTAGTTAATCCTGATTAGCTGCAATGCAGCAGAATGATTCAGGGTAAATCCGAGCATCTTGCACAAGCTGAGTGCACCCGAGGTGGCAGTGTCCAGATTTAGCACAGACTTCTGCAGCAACCTTTAAGTAGGCACAGAATGGCATGTTTTGGGCATTATCCGTAGTGCCAGAGTGTATGGCAGATGCACAGACATCATATTGGAACAATTTATCATATGTAGAGGCTTGCACCCATCATATAATAACCTTGCAGCGCTAGAGTTAGTTGTGAGGGAGAATGACAGTGTATAACTGGGTTTAAGTTATATACATATTCTTATCTATCATCAAATCTGTTTGGGGTTATTAACTAAAAACCTAAAAGGCACATTTAGCCTGTCCATTCTATCTACACTAGCAACTTGCCCGTCGAAAAATGACGGCAATAAAATTGTCAGGTTTGCCACACAATGTAAGGCTTTTAGTCCTCTGGGTACCTTTGGCGCTCATTGCAAGCCCCGCGCTGATCGCCTTTGGATTGCCTCTGCTCTGTTTTTTTTATTTAAATATATATTTTTTTAAATAATTAATTAATACTACATTAATATACTTTACCTATTTGTAATGAATATATCCAGGAATCAATATGCTGAAGAGCTAACAATCGCTGTTGTTATTCTGCAGCATACAATGTACATTTGGATTGTTGGTGATCTGAAGAGAAAGTGTCAGCAAGTGTGCAGTGTAAATAGGCTGCGTGCACGAGGCTATACCGTTTGTTTAGTTGGGTAATGCAGTATTTTAGATTGGTAATGTTATTAGTTTCAAGTTAGTGTTGTAAAATGGCGGCGAGCGTGTATGTGTTACGCGGGTCTCGAGCATTTTCCGTCCTTCCGAATAGTGTATTTTGTACCTTGTACATTCCTGGGTAAAAGTCGTATGTGCCTGGCGGTGTTTTGCGTGCTTAGGGGTTCGTGTACCCTCGTTTTCGTTTTTTCAACGCCCATTTTTTCTCTTGCTTCGGTGATTTTCCGAGACGTCCTAGCTGTCCCCCCGTGCTGTGTTTGATGTTTTTTTTTTTTTATTTGCTTGTTTTTCTTGATTTTGGATGTGCGTGGTTTGGCCGTAAAGTTCGTATTTATTGCGAGCCCGCACTGCTGAGAACTATATATGTGATATAAAACATTCACATTCAAATCATGTCCTCTTATTCTTGTATTTCTCTTTTTCTGACACCACTCTCCCATCTCTTGTGAACATACACAATATATTGCATATATTTTGTTCATGGCTGTTTAGTACTGAAAACCTTTAGCTACAGAAGAGACATTACAGACTAGAAGGCCTGTAACGGACATCAGATGGTATTAGACTCCTTCCCAAAGGCAGGGATAGCTGCACCAAGGTCAGTCCTGACAGATGATTACACAACCGACTAGTTCTACAAGTTTACTTTAATTCATACTTATTCCTGAACCACTTTCAGATTTCTAATGCCATTTAATCCCTGGAAGACAGACGGGAATGAAAAGCTGAATTACAGAGATTACTTGCCATCCTGATACCAACAATTTACATGTTTCTATTAAATGGGTTTTATTCTGTAAACCCTCTGCATTCTGGTCTGTAGGGAAGCACATCCAATTCTACTAGCCTTATAGGCTGCCTAGTACCATACACTTTATAAATGGGCATGGAAGTCACCAAAATACTGTGCACTGGCAGATAGAGGCTCACAAATGCAGTGGGAAAAGTTGTTTACATTTGTTTGTAAACTCACCAAGATTAAAGGACCTCTGCAGTTCAAGAAAAAAAGACACAATTTTTGTCAAGTAGGATCCAAACTAATAATAATAGCAGCCTGGGCAACCGTTCCTATAATATTTGGGGAAATATGAATTTGTGAAGCACATGAATCCATTTTGTTTATTACATCACATCCTCAGAGCTGAATCACGAGTGTGTGTGTATAGAGAGTGGTGGGGTAATAAGGAAACAGAGAGTCACTGTTAATTGGATAAGATTGAAATAAGATAACGTTCACTCCCTCTCAGAAGCAGACCCCTTGCATCATCCACTGCAACAACAGCTCTCCAGAAAAGTAAACACCCCCTCTCACGCACTCAGCTTCCACCAAAGTATCATGGGACTCTCCAGAGTCCTGCAGGGGCATCACAATTTATTTATTTTCAAATTAAAAACTAGATGTAAGATTTTGTTTTGCTTTATTCTCAAGTCAAGACATGTTTTTAACAAATATTTGTCATTGTGTTGTAGTCTTTAAACTTATCATTTTTTGTTATTGCTTGTATAGCCTGTGAAGCGCACCCACAAAAATGCATAGATAAGGTCCAGTCTGCAACTGTCATGCTAATTATATTTTATTTTTATAGATTTCTTTACTCAGTGTAGAAAGGGGAGAATTCAGATTTGAACTCACAGCCTACATTTCTAACAGATGCATTTCAACTACTTCACCTTCTTTCTGCATGATACACTATTTATTTAGTTTAAATTATAATTTTAAAGACAAAACCCATATTTGTCTCATACCACCAATTAAAAGTATATGGAAGTTTCCCTGTTTTTAACTATTTCTAATCTAATACACACGGCTTATAAACAGAAACATACATAACATGGAGTCATTCTATACACTAATCTTAATAAATAATATAGGGTATCAGATATTGAAAGGGATTTGGGAGTGCTTGTGGACAACCACCTAGGTAACAGCGCTCAAAGCCAAGCAGCAGCTGCAAAGGCAATTAATATATTAGCATGTATTAAGAAGGGTATAGAAGCCAAGGAAGCAAATATAATTCTGCCACTATACAAATCTCTAGTACACCCTCATTTGGAATATGGAGTACAATTTTGGGCACTACTTCATAAAAAAGGACATTTTAGAGCTGGAAAAGGTACAGAGAAGGGCATCAAAACTAAGAAGGGGAATGGAGGGGCTAAGTTATGAAGAAAGACTAACCAAAATTAGGATTATTTTCTCTTGAAAAAAGGCGTCTAAGAGGAGATATGATTACATTATATAAATACATCCAGGGTCAGTATAAAGAATTGTCAGGGTAGCTTTTTGTGCCAAGAGGTTTTCAACTGACAAGAGGACATCCCTTGAGATTAGAAGTAAAAAGATTCCACCTTAAAGAAAGAAAAGGGTTCTTCACAGTAAGGGTGGTTAATCTGTGGAATTCTCTACCAGAGGAGGTGGTGACAGCGGATTCGATAGATAACTTTAAAAGGGGACTGGATTTATTTCTAATTAAGAAGGGAATTCAGGGTTATCCTGGATAATTAGAGAGAGCGTATTGATCCAGGGAGAAATCCGATCGCCAGTATCTGGGGTCAAGAAGGATTTCCCCCCCCCCCCCCTTTGAGACGATTGGCTAAGTTTCACTTGGTTTTTTTTCTGTTTGCCTTCCTCTAGATTAATTAATAATTAAAAATAAATAAATAGTTGATTAATAATTAACAATTAATTAATAACTAATCCGCATATTGCAGATCAGAGGAGATCTTAAAAGGTTCAACTTGATGGACTGAAAGTCTTTTTTCAACCTTAATTACTATGGGCCTCATTCTATTAGCGGCCGTAAATCGGCCGTAAGGCTGCGATTCCTTGCGGGGGTTCTGTTAACTCGCGATTCTATTATACGGCCCCGCAAGGATTTCATCTTACGGCCGGCCGCATATCTTGGAACCGGCCGTAAGCTCAGAAATATAAAAACGCAAAAATAAATTCAAGCCTGCACTGTACAGCTCTGTAAATGCTAGGGATCATATTGGGGGACATGAGGATTAAAAGTAACCCACTCTCAAGCTTGCACATCAGCCCAAACCCGAGTTCAAATTAACTGTTTATTTTCCGGCTGCGGCGTGGGTGTGTCTGAGGTGCTCCAAGCACTCTGGACTTTTTACATGGATATTTTACGGATATTAAAAATAAAATATTTTACGGATTTGAGTATAGGATAATTATGTGCTATTTTTTCTAACACCTAAAATCCCTTTATAGTCTTCTCAAAGTGCAGGATGACTTTATTTGAGCTATTTTATGTGCTTAATTGGTGCTAGCGGGACCTCTTTCCTGCAAGTAAGCAGCGGCTCGTTTTTAGCCTTGCAGAGAGGTTTCCCAGAGCAATTGAATTGCAAATAGGAATTTCTTACGGCCGAAACTCTTGCGGCCGTTTTAGATCAAAGGCTTTCCTCTGGCGCGAGCGGCCGCAAGAGATAGCAAGGTACCGGCCGCAAGCCTGCCGGAATCCCCGGCCGTAAGGGAATAGAATAGCCGGAAAGCTTGCGGCCGGTCCTTGCGGCCCCGCAACGGCTGCGGTTGCTAATAGAATGAGGCCCTATATAACTATGTAACTTGCAGGTTTATTTTATTTAAAAGAAAGTTGGTTTCCACGCCCCCAGAGCTGCTTACATAGGCACCTGGTACTAACCTATAGAAACACTGCACTTGAGTATGTTTTTTAACCCTATACTAACCTTCAAGCCAACAGCAGAACAATGCAGGGATCCACTCAGGAATTAATGAGTTTCCTGGTGGAGGTTAAAAAAAAAAAAGACTACACATCCTATGATACTTTGCTGCACAAACTGTCTTTCCAGCCATTGAAATAATGTCAGAGCTGCTATGATTGGCCAAAACAAATTATGCATTTTATGTTAATTTAGCTAAGGTTTTTCAGAGACATTCCTTCTCAACATCAAGCTCCAGAAAACTGAAGACATTTGCATATGTCAGGGTAATTGCATTAATGTTTATTTTGGGACTTTTTTCATTAACAAAAGTTTGCATACACCTCTGCTGATTCTCCTGTATCAGATGCATTCATAATCCATGACACTTAGATATGTGCCTTTAACAGTCTATGTATAAATTCTTATTCAAACCCACAATCTCCATGTCATAGTAAGTTGTTTTAAACACTAACCAAGTCCTCTACATGCTTCCAAATGAATAAAAAATAATGCTGCCCATGCCTAATTATATTTAATCATATTCTAAGACATAATTATTTTACTGTACACTTGTCCTTTGATCATTTCCCTAGGTTATGGTCACCATTGGATAAAATCCTACAGCTATATGCACTTAAGGGCAGTGCCCACACCATGGCCCTCATTCAATTGCAATTTGGCCAATTGAATAGGGGTCTAAATAAGCACATAACATATTTTTTTTAAAGAAGTTTGAAGTTAGTAAACATCTATCCAAAAGCAAGGTTTTCACTAACTAAAAACGTCTTTAAAAAAAATATGCTATGTGCTTATTTAGACCCCTATTCAATTGGCCAAATTGCAATTGAATGAGGGCCCATGTAGATAAGCATTAGTAATGCAGACCAGAATTGAAGCATTACTTTCTGTGTGTTAAATACAAATCTGCTGACATTGCTAAAATATTCCAGTTTGTTGCTGCTGACCTATATTCAGTTTGTAAAACCCCTCCCTTTTGTGCAACTGCTTCTGTCCTTTCGTATGGGCAGGGCTTTGGCACTGGCATTATTTTTCAGCTTTTATCTTATGTATATAAGTTCATATCTTTAATACACCAAAGTCATTTCTAATTTTACATTTATATTCAACATTCACTGCAGTGCCTCCTATTTAAATGTGCTCATATTTCTTAAATATAATTTCCCTTCTGTGGATAGTATTGGAATATGATTGAATCCAGTAAATATAGAGTATATGTATATTTTCAGCTCCATTACAAATGTTGATACCTTTTAACACATTTTAGAGAAAAATAAATGGCAAAATTGTTCATGAAAAGCCTTGATTTAAACAAGGTCCCCCACTTTATTTTTCTCCCCGCTTTACCAATATAAAAGGATAACAGTGATTTTATTTTTACCTGGTATCGAGGGGGGTTAATTTTACTGGGGAGCGGTGTAAACCTTTATCTTTAACATGCTTAGGGTAGTTAGTGTGTTTTATTGATTATTCTTTTTTGGTGATCGATTACTGTTAAAATGCCTTAGCAAGGGTATGCTTGGTTTCCAAAATTGTGAATGTGAAGTTTTGACTCTTTGTGAGTACTTTACCATGTATAATGTGATAAAGCCCCAAGCAGAGTAACTAGGCAATGAAAAGCTCATAAAGCTTGTTTTTAATTATAAACACATTTTGATGACTTTGCTGGTACCTGGAAGCACCCATGATGTATTGATGAATGTTGAATATATAAGAGTAAAATAAACAGCAAAGTTGTTCATGAATAGCCTTGATGTAAACTGAGCTTACAATCAACTTTAGAGGCATTCAGCAATAATTGCTATATCTGCAACAGCTTTAGAGTTCTTATTACATAGGAGGAAGAATGTTAAATCACTGAACCTTTAAGAATGTGACATTGACACACTTCCCATTCATGTACTCAAAAGCAGGTAGCTTGAAACAATAACTGCAAGTCCTGTCTGTGGTTCTAAACACCCTTAGCATATATATGCAACTTTCACCATGCATTAATGATGCTTTTAGGATAGAGTAGACGTATCACAATTAATTTTTTTCTCTATAACTGACAAAGTACAATTTGTAATATTAGATTTGCTTTTTACTAATAACAATAAATTGCAAATTTACTTATTTAGACTTGCAATTTTTAGTAACAATTGGAACTGTGTCTAGGGAAGAAATGGTTAAGGACTTATTTGTTAAGGACCACTGTATGATCATATATATAAAAAATAATAATATTTAAATAATTGTTTGTTTTAATACATCTCTACAGATCAAGAAGTTAAAGGACCACTGTATTTTGGGAAATACTTCATATGTGTATGAGGTATATAACATGCTAATAACATTAGCAGTTGTGTGAGCCATACGAATAAAGGCATTCTTACAAAAAATATTTATTTTTCATACCTAGTTTGCCTGGAGATTGAGAAGAGCTTTCCCATTGCGATTTGCACTGCAATTCCGTCATATGGTTACCGTATTTGCCGGCGTATAAGACGACTTTTTTCTCCTGAAAAACATGCCTCCAAGTGGGGGGGTCGTCTTATACGCCGGGTGCACTTTATTCGCCGGGTGCGCAGAGCTCGTGCCTCCCCCCTCATCATCCTCAACCCCCCTCCTCATTCTAATCCCCCCTCCTCATTCTAATCCCCCCCTCCTCAACCTAAAGCCCCCTCCTTAATCTAAACCCACCCGGTATATGCTAATGACGTGGCGCGCATGTGACGTCACATGCGCGCCGGGTCAAGAAGGAGCGGAGGCCGGAGCAGAAGCAGGTAAGTGAGGGGAAAGGGAGAGCGGGAGGTATTTAGAGGGGTAAAGTGAGGAGGGGGGTTTAGGATGAGGAGGGGGTTTGAGGTTGAGGAGGGGGTTGAGGAGGGAGGATAAGGATGGGGGGGAAGTTGAGGATGAGGAGGGGGTTGAGGTTGAGGAGGGATTTTGAGTGGCAATGTTGGGGGGTCGTCTTATACGACGGCAAATACGGTAAGTGTCATTTCATGGAGGCAGTTTTCTAATAGAAGTAAATAGGGATCTGATATTTAATCCAAGGTTCCTCTTGTTCCTCCCAGGTATTACATTTTGTTTGGAACAAGATGCCTCACACCCTTAAAAGCCAATTTAAAGGGCTGTATTAGTTTTAAACAATATAAAACATTTTGCCCACTATCAAAATGTTATTTTACATAAATTGAGTTCCATATTAAAAGCAATGTGGTATAGTGTATGCCATTCTTAGTGTTGAAAGCAGAAATGGTTTAATTATCCGTCTCCACGCTGTTTAGATCACAGGGTGCCTCTGCGTGTAAGGCAGGGATAACAAGACAACTTCTTGTTTCCCAAGTGAAGGGTTTGAAATATCTTGTAACACAAAGGTCAGGCAAGTCCTTATTGAACAAGGAGGAAGGAAAATAACTTTGTACTCACATATATAAATACCCAAATATGCCAAGGATATCTGCATTTTGTTTACCACTTTCATTGCCTCCATCCTTCAGTTTCCTGCAGTCAAATAGGTTCATCTGTTGGTATCTAACTAACGTTGTCATAGCAACGCCAGTCACTACATAGAAACTACTAGGCCGCTGTACCACTAATAAATATATGTATACTAAAGCCATGGCTCTCAACCTTTCTGTACAGAAGGACTGTTGGCCAACATTCAGTGCTCATGAGATCAAAAACATATTAACAGCTTACAAAGAAAAAAAATTCTGGACACCAAACCAAGCTAAAAAAAAAACATACTAAAAACGACAGAAGTTAAGATCAAAACTTACGGTCCACATCAACCACAGGCAGAGATGTATTTAGCTTTAGTGAGCACTCTTGTACCCAAAAGTCGGTGCTATAAATGTGTCACATCCTTTTATCCTATCTAGCAATTTATATTTTGTATTCCATAGAAACCTCCCACAAGCAAATGGTTGTAGAAAAGAAGTTTAAAATAAATGCAGGGCATTCCCTGTCAAAAGCATGAGAGGAAATGGGTTTAAACAATTATACCCTGAGGGATATCTATGGACCCCATTACAGGCTTTGGGGCAGGGGGTTATTTTTATGGGCCCAGCTGCAGGTATGGCTTAAATTTAGGGGGGTGTAGCCAATACTAGCTCAACCGACTAATAGAGGCCAAGAGGTTCTTGTTTGGTAGGGGTTTATTTTATTATATAATCAACTATATTTATTCCCCTCTACCCACAGGCACAAGAAGTGCGGAGAAGGGGATCCCTATGGCCCCCCATATTATAAGAGCATCCACTGCACCAGTATATTTTAATATTACTCCCCACCACAATGCACCAGTGGGTCAGAGGAAGGGAGGGGCCTTTAAGGCCCTCAAGACCTGCTCATTTTCTTAATATGCTAATTAGTTCATATACACGCTTTTCCCCTTCACAAAGATTCCACCTAGGGTGAATTATTTTTGCAGTGTAGTAGGGGAATTTCTAGAAGAAATCCACAAGGTCCCCCACTTTATTTTTATCCCCGCTTTACCAATATAAAAGGATAACAGTGATTTTATTTTTATCCGGTATCGAGGGGGGTTATATTTTAGTGGGGAGCGATGTGTAAACCTTTATCTTTAACATGCTTAGGGTAGTTAGTGTGTTTTATTGGTTATTCTTTTTTGGTGATCTATTACTCTTAAAATGTCTTAGCAAGGTTATGCTTGGTTTCCAAAATTGTGAATGTGAAGTTTGGACTCTTTGTAAAGTACTTTACCATGTATAATGTGATCAAGCCCTAAGCAGAGTAACTAGGCAATGGTAAGCTCAGAAAGCTTGTTTTTAATTATAAACACATTTTGATGACTGTGCTGGTACCTGGAAGCACCCATGATGTTTTGATGAATGTTGAATATATGAGAGGTGAATTTTCTTCAGGAGCAGGGCTTGCAGTTTATCATGGGACTGCCTGATTCTGAGGATAAGTGGGTAGGTGTACATTTATACAGTTCTCCAGCCTGTAAATACTATAGTAGTCAATTAGAGTGAAAAAGGAGTCTGTGCACTTTGTAAGAAGTTTAGCTGAAAGCCTAAAGAGATCCCTCAGTCAACAGATTAACAAATGCTTTAGGGAACGACTGTAGTGATCATGAAAGAGGGCAGGTTTTTTTTTTACTGTGAATAAAAATTAAGGTCTTCTATACTTTTTATAAAAAATTTAGTGAAATAAATAAAATGTTTTGGGCTTTCTTGTTTTATTTTGCCAGTCATATCCTCCCGCACTGACTTCCCACATCTTGTTTTGCTAAAGAGATGATGTCACTGGTGGAGGAGGAGAAATCCACACTGCTAGGCAGGCTCCACTTAATTTCCATGGGCCTCATTCAATTGCGATTTGGCCAATTGAATAGGACTCTATTTAAGCACATAGCATATTATTTTTACAGAAGTTTTTAGTTAGTGAAGACCTTGTTTTTGGATAGAAGTTCACTAACTAAAAACTTCTGTAAAAAAAATATGCTATGTGCTTATATAGAGCCCTATTCAATTGGCCAAATCACAATTGGATGAGGGCCCATGTCAGCAAAGCAGGACATTATTTGTTTAATAATAATACATATTATTGTATGGCACACTCACAACTTGTTCATGAATAAAACCTAATTATACTTACATTATTCAAATAACTATAGATGGCTTTGTTCACAACGGAATATAATTTATATGCATTATACGTGCATGATATTTATATGTATAGATATATATTTATGTAATTATAACTATTTTTTATTAGTGGAAGAATTTGCATCCACCCTGTTGGATGGATGAATCACACTAATAACTAACTACAGAATACCCACTTGTCATTTTGGAAGTAGAGCCTGCCCAGCAGTGTGGATGGCATCATCTGTGAATATAATCTGACAAAGATGGAGGGTGATACCAGAGAGAATGTGATGGTTGAATAGCAGTGTCTATATCGTGAAATATGAGTAGCAAAATATAGCAAGAAAGTCCAAAATATAATTTTGGTTCAATGCAAAAAATGTTCAGTGGTCATTTAAGCAAGAAAGTTCCTGCTAAGTAAGTGTAATAACTGATTCACGAGATGGTTCAAGTTGCTCACATAAGACAACCAATATCTTGGGACTAAGAAGATAATGTGACTGGTTGGTGCATTACATTTCCAACCAGAGTTAATGACAATAATCAAATTGACTTGCTTTCTCATCCATATGAGACTATTCTAGTAAAATCAAGAGAGTCACCCCATTGCCCTGTGTAGGCCAGCATTAAATTGCAGCATATAGAACTGTGCTTGGTTTTCAATAAAACAGGATTGCATATAAAAACCCACAAAAAATAGAAAACTATTATTTTGTGAGAAATCATGAAGTAGTTGAGAAAGTAGACCTATGTAGGTTTTAAGTGATTTCTGCTAAATTCACCCAGTTTCCTGATGGATATCAGCAGAAAATATTACTTGAAGGTATAGGTACATATTGAGGTCCCCATTCTGGATCGCTACCTTGTCGTGGTGAAAGGTTTGTGTACCTAAGTGAAGCTGTGAGCTAAACCACGTAGGGGCACCCAATATGGGCAGGTCATAGCGGATTACTGGAGAAGGAACTGGCAACCCTCTCTAGTATCTTTGTCAAGAAAAACATACGGATTAGCACAACCAGAAACAGACAAATGTGCCTACGTGGCCCTGTCTATATGGTCACTGCAAGTCGGACATGACTGAAGGACTGAACAACATCATCATCATATTGAGGTAGATATAGGTACATATTGGGACAGATTCCTCTAAGCCACACAAGGGCTGCAAAGTCTTCACTGAGGCTGCTCTATCAGATTTCCCATAGGAAATAAATACTACAGCCATCAACGATCTGCCTCACAGCTCCTGCAGACCTTAGTGGATCTGGGTCTATGTGTAAAGTGCAGCATAGTGCAAACTCACCAAAAAGAAAGAATATTAGACATTATCTTTAATTGATTTTTGTGAGTGAACATTGTTTGACATCTGCTTTATTGCAATTTCTAGACAAGTCCTTTGCTGTATTCAGGCGTTATCAACGAAAGAGATGTAAAGCAACTGTATAATTTGAATACTAGTTAGTAGACCGCAAGTATGGCAACAGGTTTGGCAAACCTGCAAAAAGGCAACAGTAAAAGTGTTAATTGCAAAGGCATTGTATATACAGCTATTTATAAATAGTATATACAAAGGGGAACTTTCCATTAGTAACAGATGTTACCTGGCACCATTACAGGAAAATTCCCCGAGGGGGTTGATGCAAAATATATTACATTATAACATATTGATTTTAAAGTAATTTTCCTAGATATTATTCTAGGTGCCTTTAGAATATGGATAAACAAGTAGTCTCAAGACCAGAATGTATCCTGAACACTAAGAGCTCCATCCTATTACATAAATATATAGGTTTGATGGCAGATAAAACACAAAATGCCCATCGAGTCTGCTAATTCGTCACATCAAAGCAATCAGTACAAACAAAAAAAGCAGAACAAAGCCAGCAAATTGTAATTTTTCAGGTTTGTAGCTTCATACGCATTGCTAAAACTTTTATCCAGTGATAAAGACTCCTAACAGGACAGAGACTTCGGGAGATAATCCTTCACCCCCTCCCTTAAAAACTCATATGGGATGGAGAGAAGCATTTCTACTGAAACAAAGTTCAAGTGTAAGTTTTAAAATTTACATTGCATTATTTTCTTCAAAAACTGATTTTATTGTCAATAATTTATTAAATAAACACATTAACAGCCTTATTAAATTGCAATTCGGCCAATTGAATAGGGCTCTATTTAAGCACATAGCATATTTTTTTTACAGAAGTTTTTAGTTTGTGATCTTTTATCCAAAAGAAAGGTCTTCACCAACTAAAAACTTGTGTAAAAAAATATGCTACGTGCTTATATAGAGCCCTATTCAATTAACCGAATTGCAATTTAATAAGGCTGTAAATCTTTTTTTTTTTTAAATGATCACTAGGAAATTGCCCGTCAAAAATGACGGGAATGAAATTGTAAGGCTGGCAATGCTGGTTGGCATACAATGTGATGTTTTTGGTCCTCGTTTGTTCCTGTAAGTCTTACTGTTTTCGCAATTGTGTATTTTCTAAGTTCTGCGTGCCTGGCGTTGCAGTACCTCGTTTTCATCCGGTTTCAGAATTTTTATGTTTTTTGTCCGCCATTTTTTCCCTTGCTTAGTCAATTTTCTTATTGCCAATTCCTTGCAAGTTCACTCCTAGGCTTTCTGGCTCTCACCCTGTGCTGTGTGTGAGTGTTATTTTTTTTTAAGAAGTTTTTTGCTTTTTTTTCCCCTTTTTTGTAGTTACGTGTTTGAACGAACTGCATGCTTCAACTGCTCGCCCTCACAGTGCAATTCTAAGCAGAAAATATTTTTTTTCGATTGTTTTTAGAAGTCCCAATGTGATATTTATTTACTGTACACAATACGGTGGAGGACTTCTATTACTATTTTGCCCATCATAAGCGAAATAAGTGTGTTACATCTGCAAGATAATATTTGTTAATGTTTGTTAGTGTGATGTCTCTTTTCAAATTAAACTTTCTGAGCACTGACTCATATGTTTGTTTAACTGCCCATGGGGGCTTGTCCCCTATCACCCAATGAGCAGGTACAAAGCTTTATGAGTCATACTTGTCTGCCATGGGATCTACAAACTAAAGAAAGCTCTGTGCACATTTTTTTTAAATTAATTTTAAACCAGTTTTACTAAAAAAAATTTTTTATTTCAAATGCAAAAACATGTAATATTTCATGTCCTTGTAAGCCATCAACCAAAGTTAAGAAGTTGGATACAACAACATCAATTTTACTGAACAGAAATTAACCAACCTATGCACAAGCAAAAAGCAATTACAACCTATGAGGTACCATCTGCAAATAAATAGGAGGAAAGTTCTAGATACTCCTCATGGAAAATACAGAGGAATGACAAAATGGACTGAGGATGTGATAAGCATTCAGAGCAGAAGCGTCAGGAAGTGAGTGGGTTCAGAGAACAGCCCTGACTGACAAACTATGGATGATAAGATCACTTCATCTAAGGAGAAGAATACAAAGTTACTTAAAATAAACACAGTTATACACAAAAAATGCAACCAAACCAGACTGATGTGGGTTTCAAGGTTGCACAGTACATTAGTTTTGATAACTGAAGAGGGAGAATATATATATATATATATATATATATATATATATATATATATATATATATATACATACATACATACATACATACAGGAGGTCCCTGGGTTACAGACGACCAGACTTACAGCATTCCGGACTTAAGAAAGGGCTACCAAGGCTTTTCATATGGGTTTGTTTGAATTAAAAAGAGCACAGTTTCTTAACATTACAGTGTTTGTTTGCGTTTCTCAGTCGTGTCCAACTCTCTGTAACCTCATGGGCCACAACACCATGCTGGTCCCATCATTACAGTACAGGGGTATTATTATTATAAAAGTATTACACTGTATTATTATCACCACATGAGGCATTATAGAATTGCTATTATTTCATCAGGGATCTGAGGTACATACAAATCTGACCTAAAGACACTATCTGGAATGTATCTCATCAGAGAATGTATTGCCAATTATCAAGTTCTGTTATTTAAAAAGGCCGTACATAAAAATGGTCTCAGTGGTCAATTCAGAGATACAGCGATCCCAACTTTTAACACAAACCACCGAGCATTCAAATTAAATCCTAAACACAAGAGCATTATTAACAGTAAATTAATCAAATACACTTTTAGAATGCAATGATTATATACAGTGCCTTGCAAAAGTATTCACCCCCTTTGACTTTTTACCTATTTTGTTACATTACAGCCTTAAGTTCAATGTTTTGTTAATCTGAATTTTATGTGATGGATCAGAACACAATGGTCTAAGTTGGTGAAGTGAAATGAGAAAAATATATACATAAAACTATTTTTTTAGAAATAGATAACAGAAAATTGTTATGTGCGTATGTATTCACCCCCTTTGTTATGAAGTTCATAAAAAGCTCTGGTGCAACCAATTACCTTCAGAAGTCACATAATTAGTGAAATGATGTCCACCTATGTGCAATCTAAGTGTCACATGATCTGTCATATACACACCATTTTTTAAAGGCCCTAAAGGCTGCAACACCTAAGTAAGAGGCACCACTAACCAAACACTGCCACGAAGACCAAGGAACTCTCCAAACAAGTAAGGGACAATGGGAGAAGTACAAGTCAGGGTTAGGTTATAAAAAAAAAATCCAAATCTTTGATGATCCTCAGGAGCACCATCAAATCTATCATAACCAAATGGAAAGGACATGGAAAACAGCAAACCTGCCAAGAGACGACTGCCCACCAAAGAGACCAAGGGACCAGGCAAGGAGGGCATTAATCAGAGAGGCAGCACGGAGACCTAAGGTAACCCTGGAGGAGCTGCAGACTTCCACAGCAGAGACTGGAGTATCTGTACATAGGACGACAATAAGCCGTACGCTCCATAGAGTTGGGCTTTATGGCAGAGTGGCCAGAAGAAAGCCATTACTTTCAGCAAAAAACAAAATAGCATGTTTTGAGTTTGGGGAAAGGCATGTGGGAGACTCTCAAAATGTATGGAGGAAGGTGCTCTGGTCTGATGAGTCTAAAATTAAACTTTTCGGCTATCAAAGAAAACGCAATGTCTGGCGCAAACCCAACACATCACATCACCCAAAGAACACTATCCCCACAGTGAAACATGGTGGGGGCAGCATCATGCTGTGGGGATGTTTTTCAGCAGCCGGGACTGGGAAACTGGTCAGAGTAGAGGGAAAGATGGATGGTGCTAAATACAGAGATATTCTTGAACAAAACCTGTACCACTCTGCGTGATTTGAGGCTAGGACGGAGGTTCACCTTCCAGCAGGACAATGACCCCAAACACACTGCTAAAGCAACACTTGGGTGGTTTAAGGGGAAACATGTAAATGTGTTGGAATGGCCTAGTCAAAGCCCAGACCCCAATGCAATAGAAAATCTGTGGTCAGACTTAAAGATTGCTGTTCACAAGCGCAAACCATCCAACTTGAAGGAGCTGGAGCAGTTTTGCAAGGAAGAAAGGGCAAGAATCCCAGTGGCAAGATGTGGCAAGCTCAAAGAGAGACTTATCCAAAGCGACTTGGAGCTGTGATTGCCGGGGGTGAATAGTTATGCACATTTATCTTTTCTGTTATTTTGTCCTATTTCTTGTTTGCTTCACAATAAAAATTAAATGATGCAAATCCTCAAACAGTCCATGTTAATTTCAGGTTGTGAGGCAAATAACACTTTTAATCATGTATGTCATATATATATAAAAAAAACACTTTGCCTGTTTTTATACCAACATCTCTAAAGAGCATTAAGATGGGAAAAACATATCAGCATATTGTAGGCAGAGAGGAAGCAACTACACTGTTAGTTTAAAAATTGGAACCTTTAGTTTTTTTGCAGCAAGTAATATAGGGTTATGGGATTACATGTTCTTGGTGTAGTACATGCGTTATATCTTAAAAATCAAAAATACATTACAGATAATGGAGGATATACATGGTCAGAGGAACACTGTAATGCCCAAGCAAGAGGAAAAAGTTTTATGTAATTGGACAAAGAACGTTAAAAAAATGTATATTTGAGGATTTATAACAGCAATATTCAATATTAAATTCATTTTCAAACTCGCCTCCAGCGACTGTTTAGACCTGAAAGACTGGACTAACGGGTTTTAACAACAATTAGATATAAGGGAATAAACAAACATGGAGAGGCCCAACAGCAAAGGCTTGTTACTAAGGGAGACCTCTAACAGAAGATGTCTTCATCTGCTGGAGAGAATTGAGTTGGTGGGTAGTGGAGTCTGATGGTACATTTAATATTGAATATTGTATTTTTTATTAATTGATTAGTGTTATTAATGGTCAATTTCATAATTAAAACAGCTAGCTCATGTTGTTAGGGTATTATAGTGGCCCTTTAAAACAAGTGAAACCATTCCAGTGCATAGAATATATACTATACTATGATTTTAAATAAATAAATTAAATATAAATTATATATATCCAGATGAAGCACAAGTGTGAAACCGGTTGAGTGATTAAACAGTTCCACCTGTGACTACCAAAGCAGGAAACAGAATCACAGCACGTGGAGAGCTGCTGCTGCTGACCTGTGGAGATACAGACACAGAGGACTGAAGGAAGTTATCTTCCATTTGTGGACATTACTAAACCTAATGTAAGCTTTTTATATTATTTTTTACTCTGTATTAAAACGTTATTGACCATACCTCTCTCTCCCTGATGACTGCATGCATAAAGCTGATGGCACATATAACCCTGCACAAGGAGAGCAGTGACAGGATCTGAGGGCCTGAATAATCTGACATAAATGTAAGGAGATTACCTATTTTTTAAAGAACTTTCCTCATTTGCAAAACCTACTACCTTAGAGGAGCCTCTTTTCTCCTTGTCTATTTTTCAGCACTAAGGAAAAAGAAACTGAAGATAAGCGCCAAGGATCTAAAGACACAATATAAAGACATAGAATAAGATTTTAAAGGGATCTGAAAATTGGATCAGGCTGCTTGTCTTAAGAATACTGAATTTGGTACACAACACAATTGCTTTTTATAATTATTTTTATTTAATTGTATAAAAGTGTGTTACAAATTTTTTTTACTGCTTTTTAATCCAGAAGCGCAGTTAGATACACAATTAACTTATTTATCTATATATATATATATATATATATATATATATAATATTATAATAAAACAAATGTAAGCCACAGTAGAGACTGGTGCTCTGCTGACTGCATTTGCAACAATATTAGGACCTATTGGCAAGTTTAATTATGGTGTGTCAGGGCACTGTCCCAGATGAGTTAGGGAATGTTATCAGCTATGTCCTATATACTTTAGTTGACACTTCCAAATATAATGTCAGAGAGACTTCCTGACACTGCTGCAAATTTGCATTTCCATTCTCCAATATATATTTATTTTTTACCTTTAGACAAATATGTATCTTCAACTATAGCGAAAAATATATTAATTATACAAGTAAATGCAGAATTAAGTCACTCTTTGCTGACCTCGTCAACTCCCCCCGCTTGTCCCATCTCCAATCCATAATGAACGCATCGGCTAAACCAGGGGAGACCCACTCAGGCCAGGATTTGAGGATACCTCTGCTGTGTACAGACAGGCGAGTCGATTGCTTTTTCAGTCATCGCGTTTGACTCACCTGTGCATAGAAAGGATATTCTCAAATCCTGGTCTGTGTGGAGGTCTCAAGGACTGAACTTGCCCATACTTAACGCTCCGTGTCTGCTGCTCCTCTCTGTCAGTCACTCCACTGGCTTCCCATAGTCTCAAGAATAACATTTAAAAACATGACCCGAACGTAGAAAGCTTGCAACAACAGTGCACCCCCATATATCTCTGTACTTGTCTCAAAACACTCCCCCCCCCCCTGTTCATGACCTTCTTTTATCCACCTCTCTTAACACCTCTTCTTACTCCCACCTTCAGGACTTTACTCGTGCTCCCCCTATTCTTTGGAAATCCTTGCCTCGCTCCACTAGACTATACTCCTGTCTCAAGACCTTCAAAGCCTCACTAAAAACATATCTTTTTAAAGAAGCTTATCACCTTCATCCTTAATATGCCCAATGTATCTATCACCCTCCTGTTTCACACCCAACCTCATTAGATTGTAAGTTTGCAAGTCTTCAATCTTATAAAGGTGCATGAGAAAGCACTTGATAAGCACAATTATTATGAATTATGCAACAGATTTCAACAGCTAGAGCGGTCACTACTTTGCCATCTCAGAAATGATTATCCTTTACACCCCACTGACCTCTCACTCACAAACCCCAGACACACTCAGCTGAGCATTGTGACACATCACTGTGACCCGAGTCGCTGATCTGCTAAATCAGAGCATGGATGGCTAGTCTGGCGCTTCCCTTTTCACAGCTTCTTCTTCTTTTTTTTTTTAACTTAAAGCTGTTACTGTATTTGATGAGACTGCATGAGTTGAACTGCTGCTCGTGATACTTACAATCTGGAGTCATCATTTTTCTTAAGGCATTTATCCATTACAAAACTTACTTATTTTCTGTATAAAAAATAATGGCTGAAAGTTAAGAAAAGGGGAAGCATTACTATATTTTAACTTAAACTCTATGCTTACCTCTTGGTGACTTCCATGTTGGCCTGTGTAACCTCATCCAACAGTGTGTCATTGTGTGGGGGTCAACTGGCAGCAATCCATGAATCTCCTGCGATTCTCCATAATGCATTTTCTAAAGCAAACCCTGCATGGCCATCAGCTACTTCTTGATACACACAGTTGCATGATACTGGCTCCGGCAATAGAAGCTATACTAACCATGCTGGGTTTGCATTAGCTGATAGAACATGGAGAACCACACCTCACACAATGACACAATCAGATCCAGGAGGAGGGAGAGATATCTACATGCCAGCATCAAATACCTTTAGGATGTAAGTCTGTGAGTTTCAATCCCACAAGGTGTTTTAGGGAAAGCACCATGGACACTGGATTCCAAACTCAAAGACAGGGCCCTCCTTGTTTTACTATGTGTTCATTTGTATGTATCTTTGTCTTGAACGTATCTTATGTACATGGCTACGGAATATGTTGGCGCGGTATAAATAAACAATAATAATAATAATCAGATGCAAACCGAGCAAAATACAACATTTGCTTTATATAATTGGAGTGAAAGGGCTTTCATTAAAAAGGGGCGTGACTTGTATTTGGCCACTACAGTGCCCCTTTAAAGCTTTCTAGGCACATTAATTTGCCCTAATGCAATAACTCCAGGAAATGCTTGCACTCAAGTCATGTCTTAATGTTATTATTCCATACTAATACTGTGTATCTTCTACATAATCAGACTATTCTTTCAGCTTATCCAACATGGTCTCTGAGGGGCAGCGCAAGGGTTACCTCATTAAAGCTACAGTCTCCTTAGCAGCAAACAGTCCAATGAAGACAGATTATTCCTTAAAGAGCAATTTCCCATGAGAGCTGTATTATCTGGATCAAAAGGAGATATAGCTTTAAAATGAGGTTTAACAGTACAGATTACACTGAAGATGTATATAGTTTAAACATCAGACTATAATTAAGCAGGGATAATGTCATAAAGTTAGTATGTAAATAAAAAAATCCTCTGGCACCTGGATGCCTAATGCTTGTATGAGAGACTTTCTATATTTCTTTAGAAGCAGGGCTTGCAGTTATCTTTGCAGCTGCCTACTTCTGAGCATGTGCATAAGAGAAGGCATAAGGGTCAAATTCTAAAAGCTGCCATGGTGTAGCAAACCATCCTTCAATCTCCCTCCCCCCAACCCCAACTTTTGCAAAGGTATTAAGATGAACCTTTAATACCCAGTGTTCAATTTTTCTCTCTAAAAAAATGTATATTTAAGCAGCTAATGTTGATAGTTTGCTCCATACATGACAAACTTGTGAACAGTGTCCTCAACTATAGTGGTCCTTTAAATCTTAAGTACATCATAAACAAACAACATTAGCAATTCTGTAAGCCATGGACATAAAAGTATTGTTTTAGAGAAAGTCAGACTCTGTTTATGAATACAGGAATACATTTTGTGTTTGTTACATCACTTCCTCAGAGCTGGATCATGAGGGTGTGTTATTTGGGAGTATCTATAATACTTGGAGACTATAGTTTACAATTCATGGCAGGTAAGATCAAGGTGCCACTATAAAAAGTATAAATCTAAGTATTAAGACATTGCCTCAATTATACCTTTTTTGCAATTTCCGCATTTAAGTATATACAATTTCGTTGTGTATATTAATCCATGAAGGTCAACCTGTAAGTTGAAAACATTATCACCCTGGCTATATTAATGATTATTGTGATTGTGAGAAGGAATCTTGAAAAAGGGAACAGGGAGAGGACAACAGCCTTTGTTAGATAACTGTGTATATATATATATATATATATATATATATATATATATATATATATATATATATACACACATACACACATACATACACATATACACACATACATACACATATACACACACACATACACATATACACACACACATACAGTGGGCCTCTTCTAAGATACATCTTCTAAGATATAAAAAATAGATTATCTATAACCTAATTCTTGCACAGGAACATTCGCTGTTGTTAATTATATGGTAATTCATACACATCTGAAGCCAAAACTCACATCTCTCTCGGTTTCGGTATAGCAAAGGCAGGCAACATTGGTCCTCAAATACTGTTAATTTGCCAAGATTTAAGGATTTCCTTGTCTTTGCATAGATGGGCCAATAAAAATTAGTGAGAAAGTACTCAACAGAGATATCCCTAAATCATTATTGTACAACCCCAACCAGTTCATTTTCTCCCTCCACTGCAAACATATAATATTATATATAACTAGGAAATTGCCTGTCAAAAATGACGGGAGTAAAATTGTAAGTCTGGCATTGCGGTTTGCCACACAATGCAAGGCTCTGGCCCCTCTGAGTCCCTTTGGCGCTCATTGCGAGCCCCACGCTAAGTGCTTTCGGTGCTCATTGCGAGCCTCTCCCCCCCCGTTTACTTTATAGGCCTTGCGCTTGAACACCTTCGGAGCTCATCGCAAGCCCCACGTGAGTTCAGAGCAAATGTAATGCAGGAGTCATTGAGACCCTGTCAGTTGTGTTTTCACAAGATTACATTAAATTCAATGGGAACAAATACACAATATGCTGCATACAACGCATCCATAAGGCTCACTGCCCTCTGCTTTTTGTAACAGAGGAAAAAAGCACAAATCCCACACTGGCTATATATAATATTTCTACACTACAGATAAATGATTTGATGCTACTTTTGCATGGGGTCTACCTTCAATTTGACACTATGGCATGCGGTTCACTAGGTTATTATTTCTCATACAAAAGAACAATAAAAGCTTTTTGTAATATTTAAAACACAATCTTTGAAATGCATGCTAGAACTGTGAAATTCAAAAAAACTAGATATTTTGTGACAAACTTTCACTTAAGATAGCTATTTTTCCCTACTATGTGCAGAGTACGGAGCACAATTACCTACAGCTGCCCGTTTGATTTCACCGTCACATATTTGCATATAATATAGATTAGTTTAGAGGATTTTTTACATTCTGAAAAATATTTTCTCTATTTTCAACTATAGTTGTTCAAAAGGGTGTATTTAAATACAAGATTACAGTGGCCCTTTAACCCTTTCACTGCCAGAAGACACCCTCAATTAGAAGATGCACTGCTGCATGCCCTCACATAGATCTTGCTATACCCAGACCCCTAAATCATCATCTATTAACCTACTAGCAAAGTCACTTCTGCAAATCCGATTGGGGGAAAACAAAACCAAGTCTTCTCCTGCAGTGAATTTATCAGCTTGCGCAGCTCATGTTACTGCAGCTGGAAATACTCCAAACATTACAATCGCTTCCCGGGGTGCTGCTGTTTAATAGCATTTGCATCACAATTTATACCTATGTCTTATGGAAAGGGCGGATGAATTAGAAGTACAAATCTTACAGATGTAATATAATATTTGATGCAGAATATGGCCAGTTATCTCTATCTACATTCTGTTTCCAAAAGGATCATTAAACCTAACCCTTACCCTCTCCTCAATCACAACCCTAATCCTAACCTTAATCCTAATGCAAGCACTAATACTGCAGTTTGTGCTATGAGAGAGTTCGGCCCACTCAGAGTAAAATCTCCCACACACACACACACGGGTGGATTCAAAGATCATTAAAGGGATATGGAAGTTTCCCTGATTTTACCTTTATCTAATCTAACTCATGCGGCTTATATCAGAAGCACACATTACCTTGATTCATTCTATATACATACAGATTAATTTTATAAAAAAATTGGTTTCCACAAGTCTTTTTGATAGGTATTTGTACGGATTAAGGCTGCTGTAAATTAAAAATGGTGTTATTAGAATTTCCTTTACCTCAATTAGCAGGATTTACTAGAGGTCAATACAATGGTAAAGGGGCGAAGATGGCTGTAGGTGACTAACCTGTAGTAATGCAAGATTTACTAAGCTATGACTGTGATGGTTTCACAAACCGATTGAGTCATAGATGTGGTCCTATAAAGTGATCTATTAAAGGTCAAGTGACCTTCAGCAAAGTCCAGTACAGTGGTTCTCAACAGTCTCTCCTAGGACCTGCGCTGATCCTTGAAACTTTATCTGCTGATCCTCACAAACAAGAGGAATGAGCCTAACTTGTTATAACAAACCACTAACAAAAAGCAGATTATTAATGAACATATCTGAAATTAAAATGTACTTCTTGAAATCAGTACAAAACTAGATGAAATGTAGTGTGTCACACATATATATGTTCAAAATGACATGGACTTCAAAAAGCTGGTCTCCAAAATCATTGGAAGGTATGAGCATTGGTGCCCAGATCAAAAAGGCTGAGAGTCAGTGGTCTAGTACCATCTTAAAGTGGCAAATGCCATAAACACACAAATAATTTGAAAGATTCACCATGTATTATCATTTAAATTAAGGAAAAAATCATAACTGATATTTGTAGGAGCTATCCACAGTAATATTACTGTTAAAACCAAACTCGATTTTAACTTCTATAATAAGTTGTTGCTTCTATGTACAGCACCTATAAACCTTATGATTTATAAGTTAATTTCGACACAAAGAGGCTTATTTTTATACTTTTATAGTGCCACCTTGATCTTACCTGCCATGAATTGTAAATTACTGTCTCCAAGTATTATAGATATTCCGGATCAGGGCTAAATGATCTCAGCAGCAATTACAGCTACTTGTGTATATTCTGATTTCATATACAGATCAGAAATTTCTAGTTATTGCTTTAGATGCACTGCAGACCAAGAATGTAATCAATATTGCAGCCAATGTTAACAGATGCACTACAGCCCAAGCAGTTGCTACTGGCCGCAATATTGATTAAAGCACTTGGAATTAAAGTGCAGTGCTCTAAAGATGCAACAACAAGCAGTACAGCTAGCTACCCACCTCCTTCACCCACTTCATAAGCACAGAGCAATGCTTCAAAATATGCCAGCCATGGAACCATATACAGACTCCAAGTATTGATAGAACACCAATATGGCTCCAGTGGAAACCCAAAGTCATCCCCATGCACCGAAACAATATCCAAAAACAAGGGAGTGCAAGACAAGCCCCAAAACACCAACTCTTTCAAGCTTACAGCAAAGTATAACCATTGGTGGAAATGGTGTCCATGGGGTTTAATAAACTCTGTAACAGGGGAATTTTTGCATGTTTTAGTATCCCATGGGGAAGCAATGAAGGTCCCAAACCAGAGCCAAATCAGTTCTCTTTTATGGTAATAGTACAGCATTTTCTTTTCAGCCAATAACAGAGATCTGTGAGAAAAAGACATCCCATGATTGGACTGTTATTGACTGGGAAGAGAAGAAGAGATCTTCATGAGATATCATGAGATGAATGAGCAAGCGGTATATACCCGTATTTACGCGAATCTAGTGCGCCATCAAATCTAATGCACACTCCAAATTTGGAATTCATGAATCAAAAAAATGTTTTTGCTGGCGAATGTAATGCGCATTTGTCATTTGTGCAAGAAGTACCGATCAGTGCACCACTGTGCTGGGACTCTGAGTGCCAGGCTCTGCGTGCCAGTGTGCGGTGGGCTCAGTCTCTGCAGAAGTGCACGGCATACTTAATGCCAGTCTTTGAGGAGCCACTTCAGTCCCCCACCGTCGTCTGCCCATCTGAGAGCCTTAGTCAGGTATGTCCCGGTCTGTGCTTAACTTTTTGCTATTACCAGTAATGCAATGTTATCGATGGCGCACTAGATTCAATTATTTATCCCCAAAAAAGGGGTTAAAACACTGAATCTAGTGCGCCATCAATTCTAATGCGCAGACCAAATTTGGGACCCGTTTTTTTCACGAAAAAGGTGCGCATTATACGGTATATTCAGTGCTTACCAGTGGGACACAACTTCAGAGTATATTTTTAAATATTTTAAAAGCATTTTAAGTTATTTCATGAAATGACTCTTCAGTTGCACTGCATGAGGAGAATGAATAAAGATTAAAAAAACGAATCTCTTTACAATACTCCTTTGCTATTGCCGTCAAAGAATTATATTCTAGGTATGAATCATGGGCATTTCTTTTCTTTTTTTCATAATGCTGCAAAGGTAATATATGCCATCTGTTCTGGAATAAATTCAAACACTATATGAGCACCTTGGTCTATATATTGTTTATTACTACAAAAGAAATACACAATCTGCAAAAACTATGAAATACAACAGAGTAAACACATCAGCATAATCTGTTTTTATCTTCTCACACACTGAATGAATGGCACTTGACAACTAACAATTGGAACCATAGAACAATTATAAAAGCGTGAATATAAAATATTAATATATTCTTGTATGTGCAACAGCAAATTATAGATGAAAACACTATAAACTATATATGTTCTGTTGGTCCCCTGAAAAGGAATCAGTTAATGGACCACTGCAGTTCAAGAAGAAAACACTCTTCTTTGTCAAGTATGTACCAAACTAACAGTTTTAATTGCGATGTAAGCCATGGGCATTTTAGGGGAAATTTAGAATGTTTGAAGACACTGTTTAATAATAAAATAATCTATTTTGTGTTTGTTACATCACATCCTCAGAACTGAATCATGAGGGTGTGTGTTTTGGTTACCAGTGAAGAGAAGGATGGGGAACGAGGTAGCAACGAGCCATTGTAAATATAACTGGATAAGACTGAAATAGACACAACTCCCATTCTGTCTCACCGGCCAAGAAGCAGCCCCCTTGCATCATTCACTGCAACAATATCTCCCCAGAAACACCCCTCACACACACAACTTCCACCAATTTATCATGGGACTCGCCATAATTCTACAGAGGCATCAGCATTTTTTTTAAAAATTTTTTTATAATTAAGGGCTATGCTCTGATTCCGACTTACAGCTTTCAAACATATTTTTGCTTGCATTGTGCATGGTCCTTTAATACAAACTAACATACCAAACTGTGCTTTTATAGTATAGGAGAAGCTTCTAACTGCAAGAATGAAGAGTTCATTCCTCTACATGTATATGTTTTACCACTTATTAAAAAGGTATATGGTAGTTTCCCTGTTTTTAACTTTTTCTAATCCTACACATACTGCTTAAATCAGAAATACACATTACTTTCATTCATTTTATACACATACAGACTTATTTTATTTAAAAACAAAATTGGTTTCCACACCCCCCGAGCTACTTATATAGGTACCCTGTACTAACCAATACAAACACTGCATTCAAGTATGTTTTTTTTTAACTATATACTAACCTTCAATCCAACAACAGAAACAATGCAGAAAGCTACAGCAGCACTGGTGAGTTGCATCATTCAAGGGAGAAAAGAGGAGTGGCTTTGGGAACTAAGCCTTCAAATCCATGATCATTTTTTTTCTCTGATTGGCCAAAAGGAATTATGAATTTTATGCTAATTTTAGCAGGGATTTTCAGCTGTGCTAACTTTCAAAATCAACTGTAGCAAACTCAAGAGATATAGCAAACTTTAGGGTAAATTTTATATTTTTTTTCACGCAAAAAAAGTGATTGCTTATAATACTAATTCTCCTCTATCAGATGCATTCATAATCCAGGAAACTTAGATATGTCTTCAAGGCCCGAGATAATAGAGTACAGTCTAAAAACACACTGCATTTTCCCCAAATTGAATGAAAGTGAATGATACACTAGACAAGTTAGAACTTGACACCCTTAGCAGAGCGGTTAGGCTTCGGGGGTAATGCTCTAAGCCCTGAAGCAGACATTCAAGCATTTTACAACATAGAAACAAGACGATGACTGCTAGATGCTCCTGACTCAACACAAACCAGGCCTCATCTTGTATTGTGGGCTGACCACTGTCTAACACAAGCATTTTTCATTAATTGTATTAATCAGAATGTAGCAATTCCATGAATCTTTATAACCGTAATTTAAAACAATATGAGGATAACATGTTTTATTTAGATATTGATCTCCAACATACTTTAATTTGCAGTATTGTGTCCAAAATGGCAAAAGGACATGAATATTAATACTAAATAGTGTACAATCAGATACTTTACCCGAAAGTTTTTTGCTGGCTTAGCAAATTGCAGCATATTAAGACGCACGCAATAATTATAGGCCAAAATAACTCAGTAGAAGGAGTATGACAGCACCGACTGCATCGTACAAAATGCACTTACTTATAAACCACAATCCCAAGGAGGACAGAGCTCGTCTTATGCTAAAGTAGCGATTAGTAATTTACATCACAAACGTCACATGAGTTCTTATGCTTATAATTATGAAGTGACAGAAAATGGTTCCAGGAGAAAAGCTCTTAAAAAACGATGTGTGCATTTTAACAATGTGAGTGTATTTCTTAGGAAAGGGCAAGGATGACACAAAATTAGGTATTTATTGTTACAGACAGTGAGATAAAAAAAAATAACTGGAGGAGGGGGAATGCAAACAAAGGTACATTTAAAAAAGATGTAGAAAAATGATTCATGTTTTGTGCAGAACCCACAAGATCCTATAATTAGACCCATCAACAGTGCTATGAAATACTCTGTAAGGAACATCACAAATCTTTAATTAGCTAAATTTCAGTCCATGGATGTGGGTGCCATGGAATATCCTGTAAAAGATAATACCCTATCATAAGAAGGTAATATATATATATATATATATATATATATATATATATATATATATATATATATATATATATATATATATATAGGAAAATATTAAGGAGACAATAGTAAATAGTTTAGGAGTCCTGGCCCCCCAGAAATGTTTCCCTCTTGCCCCTTTATACGATACGCTGCAGATCAATGGGCCATGCCCCCATACCTGCTAAAGCTTTTCATGCCCTGGCTGTAACCATTCTGCTGATAATGCCCCTTTATACCCTGCAGTGGCCTTCTGCCTCTTGGGAACATCTTCATGCCCTGGCTGCTCTACCCCTCACACCCCTGTACCTGGTGAACCTCTTCTTACTCGAACTGTGATAGTGCTGCACATAATACCCCATTGTATTCCTATACCTGCTGATCCTTTTCATGTCCTGGCTGTGGCAGTCCTGCAGATAATGCCCTGGTTGTGCCAGTCCAGCTGGTAATGCCCCATACCTGCTGACCCTCTTTATGCCCGTACTGTCACAGTCCTGCTGGTAATGCCCCATACCTGCTGACCCTCTTCACTCCCTGCCATTCCTGCAGATAATGCCCCTGTGTGCCCTGCCAGTAATGCCCCATACCTGCTGATCCTCTTCACTCCTTGCCAGTCCTGCAGATAATGCCCCTGTGTGCCCTGCCAGTAATGCCCCATACCTGCTGACCCTCTTCACTCCTTGCCAGTCCTGCAGATAATGCTCCTGTGTGCCCTGCCAGTAATGCCCCATACCTGCTGACCCTCTTCACTCCTTGCCAGTCCTGCAGATAATGCCCCTGTGTGCCCTGCCAGTAATGCCCCATACCTGCTGATCCTCTTCACTCCTTGCCAGTCCTGCAGATAATGCCCCTGTGTGCCCTGCCAGTAATGCCCCATACCTGCTGATCCTCTTCACTCCCTGCCAGTCCTGCAGATAATGCCCCTGTGTGCCCTGCCAGTAATGCCCCATACCTGCTGACCCTCTTCACTCCCTGCCAGTCCTGCAGATAATGCCCCTGTGTGCCCTGCCAGTAATGCCCCATACCTGCTGACCCTCTTCACTACCTGCCAGTCCTGCAGATAATGCCTCTGTGTGCCCTGCCAGTAATGTCCCATACCTGCTGATCCTCTTCACTCCCTGCCAGTCCTGCAGATAATGCCCCTGTGTGCCCTGCCAGTAATGCCCCATACCTGCTGACCCTCTTCACTCCCTGCCAGTCCTGCAGATAATGCCCCTGTGTGCCCTGCCAGTAATGCCCCATACCTGCTGATCCTCTGTACTCCCTGTCAGTCCTGCAGATAATGCCCCTGTGTGCCCTGCCAGTAATGCCCCATACCTGCTGATCCTCTGTACTCCCTGCCAGACCTGCAGATAATGCCTCTGTGTGCCCTGCCAGTAATGCCCCATACCTGCTGATCCTCTCTACTCCTTGCCAGTCCTGCAGATAATGCCCCTGTGTGCCCTGCCAGTAATGCCCCATACCTGCTGATCCTCTGTACTCCCTGTCAGTCCTGCAGATAATGCTCCTGTGTGCCCTGCCAGTAATGCCCCATACCTGCTGACCCTCTTCACTCCCTGCCAGTCCTGCAGATAATGCCTCTGTGTGCCCTGCCAGTAATGCCCCATACCTGCTGATCCTCTGTACTCCCTGTCAGTCCTGCAGATAATGCCTCTGTGTGCCCTGCCAGTAATGCCCCATACCTGCTGATCCTCTGTACTCCCTGTCAGTCCTGCAGATAATGCCCCTGTGTGCCCTGCCAGCAATGACCCATACCTGCTGATCCTCTGTACTCCCTGTCAGTCCTGCAGATAATGCCCCTGTGTGCCCTGCCAGTAATGCCCCATACCTGCTGATCCTCTGTACTCCCTGTCAGTCCTGCAGATAATGCCCCTGTGTGCCCTGCCAGTAATGCCCCATACCTGCTGATCCTCTGTACTCCCTGCCAGACCTGCAGATAATGCCTCTGTGTGCCCTGCCAGTAATGCCCCATACCTGCTGATCCTCTCTACTCCTTGCCAGTCCTGCAGATAATGCCCCTGTGTGCCCTGCCAGTAATGCCCCATACCTGCTGATCCTCTGTACTCCCTGTCAGTCCTGCAGATAATGCTCCTGTGTGCCCTGCCAGTAATGCCCCATACCTGCTGACCCTCTTCACTCCCTGCCAGTCCTGCAGATAATGCCTCTGTGTGCCCTGCCAGTAATGCCCCATACCTGCTGATCCTCTGTACTCCCTGTCAGTCCTGCAGATAATGCCTCTGTGTGCCCTGCCAGTAATGCCCCATACCTGCTGATCCTCTGTACTCCCTGTCAGTCCTGCAGATAATGCCTCTGTGTGCCCTGCCAGTAATGCCCCATACCTGCTGATCCTCTTCACTCCCTGCCAGTCCTGCAGATAATGCCCCTGTGTGCCCTGCCAGTAATGCCCCATACCTGCTGATCCTCTGTACTCCCTGCCAGTCCTGCAGATAATGCCCCTGTGTGCCCTGCCAGTAATGCCCCATACCTGCTGATCCTCTGTACTCCCTGTCAGTCCTGCAGATAATGCCCCTGTGTGCCCTGCCAGTAATGCCCCATACCTGCTGATCCTCTGTACTCCCTGCCAGTCCTGCAGATAATGCCCCTGTGTGCCCTGCCAGTAATGCCCCATACCTGCTGATCCTCTGTACTCCCTGTCAGTCCTGCAGATAATGCCTCTGTGTGCCCTGCCAGTAATGCCCCATACCTGCTGATCCTCTTCACTCCCTGCCAGTCCTGCAGATAATGCCCCTGTGTGCCCCTGCCAGTAATGCCCCATACCTGCTGAACCTCTTCATGCCCGTGCTGTCGCAGTCCTGCTGGTAGTGCCCCTTGGTGCCCTTGCTCCCTGCGATCCTCAGATTGTGTTTCAGGCGGCAGTCCTTATCCAGGGGAGCCGCTCCGAAGCTGTCATGTTCCAGGGGCACCGGCTCGGCTCTCTTTCTCATCCCTGGGCAGTGTGGGGCTCTAGCGGGGCTGGGATGTGCACATCAGGCGGGGGATGTGTCGGGGCTGCTGAGGCTGCTGTTGTTTTCCCAGCTCCCTCTTCTCACACAGCTGAGATACAAGAGCCGCCTCCTACACTGTGACCCCCAGGCGGGCGGCCTATCACACGGGAGAGGGAAGCTGCATGGTAACCAAACAGGGAGGGACGGGAACTAACAAGGGAGGGAGCTGCAGGGAGGGACGGTGTATGGGAACTAACACGGAGGGGGAGCTGCAGGGAGGGAAGGGGTATGGGAACCAACAGGGAGGGGGGGCTGCAGGGAGGGAAGGGGTATGGGAACTAACAGGGAGGGGGGGGCTGCAGGGAGGGAAGGGGTATGAGAACTAACAGGGAGGGAGCGGGTATGGGAACTAACAGGGAGGGGGGGCTGCAGGGAGGGAAGGGGTATGGGAACTAACAGGGAGGGAGCTGCAGGGAGGGAAGGGGTATGGGAACTAACAGGGAGGGAGCGAGATGCAGGGAGGGACGGGGTATGGGAACTAACAGGGACGGGGGAGCTGCAGGGAGGGAAGGGGTATGGGAACTAACAGGGAGGGGGTAGCTGCAGGGAGGGACGGGCTATGGGATCTAACAAGGGAGGGAGCTGCAGGGAGGGACAGTGTATGGGAACTAACAGGGAGGGAGCTGCAGGGAGGGACAGTGTATGGGAACTAACAGGGAGGGAGCTGCAGGGAGGGAAGGGGTATGGGAACTAACAGGGAGGGAGCTGCAGGGAGGGAAGGGGTATGGGAACTAACAGGGAGGGAGCGAGATGCAGGGAGGGACGGGGTATGGGAACTAACAGGGACGGGGGGCTGCAGGGAGGGAAGGGGTATGGGAACTAACAGGGAGGGAGCTGCAGGGACGGAAGGGGTATGGGAACTAACAGGGACGGGGGAGCTGCAGGGAGGGAAGGGGTATGGGAACTAACAGGGAGGGGGTAGCTGCAGGGAGGGAAGGGGTATGGGAACTAACAGGGAGGGGGTGGCTGCAGGGAGGGACGGGCTATGGGATCTAACAAGGGAGGGAGCTGCAGGGAGGGACAGTGTATGGGAACTAACAGGGAGGGAGCTGCAGGGAGGGACAGTGTATGGGAACTAACAGGGAGGGAGCTGCAGGGAGGGAAGGGGTATGGGAACTAACAGGGAGGGAGCTGCAGGGAGGGAAGGGGTATGGGAACTAACAGGGAGGGAGCGAGATGCAGGGAGGGACGGGGTATGGGAACTAACAGGGACGGGGGGCTGCAGGGAGGGAAGGGCTATGGGAACTAGCAGGGAGAGAAGGGGTATGGGAACTAACAGGGAGGGAGCGAGATGCAGGGAGGGACGGGGTATGGGAACTAACAGGGACGGGGGAGCTGCAGGGAGGGAAGGGGTATGGGAACTAACAGGGAGGGGGTAGCTGCAGGGAGGGACGGGCTATGGGATCTAACAAGGGAGGGAGCTGCAGGGAGGGACAGTGTATGGGAACTAACAGGGAGGGAGCTGCAGGGAGGGACAGTGTATGGGAACTAACAGGGAGGGAGCTGCAGGGAGGGACGGTGTATGGGAACCAACAGGGAGGGGGTATGGGAACTAACCGGGAGGGGGGGGGGCTGCAGGGAGGGAACGGGTATGGGAACTAACAGGGAGGGAAGGGGTATGGGAACTAACAGGGAGGGGGAAGCTGCAGGGAGGGAAGGGCTATGGGATCTAACAAGGGAGGGAGCTGCAGGGAGGGACAGTGTATGGGAACTAACAGGGAGGGGGAGCTGCAGGGAGGGACGGGGTATGGGAACTAACAGGGAGGGGGGGCTGCAGGGAGGGAAGGGGTATGGGAACTAACAGGGAGGGAGCTGCAGGGAGGGAAGGGGTATGGGAACTAACAGGGAGGGAGCGAGATGCAGGGAGGGACGGGGTATGGGAACTAACAGGGACGGGGGAGCTGCAGGGAGGGAAGGGGTATGGGAACTAACAGGGAGGGGGTAGCTGCAGGGAGGGACGGGCTATGGGATCTAACAAGGGAGGGAGCTGCAGGGAGGGACATTGTATGGGAACTAACAGGGAGGGAGCTGCAGGGAGGGACAGTGTATGGGAACTAACAGGGAGGGAGCTGCAGGGAGGGACGGTGTATGGGAACCAACAGGGAGGGAGAAGCAGGGAGGGCGGTGTATGGGAACTAACAGGGAGGGAGCTGCAGGGAGGGCGGTGTATGGGAACTAACACCGAGGGAGAGGCAGCACGGCACTGAGTTCATCTGACACAGACAAGGGATCTACTGGATCCCACTAGATCATCCATTCAATGAAATGCTGCACAAACATACATTAAACCTCTCACCTTCTCCATTTCACCTACTCTGTCTCTCTCACTTACTTTCTCCCTCTCTCACCTACTCTGTCTCTCTCACTTTCTCCCTCTCTCACCTACTCTGTCTCTCTCACTTTCTCCCTCTCTCACCTACTCTGTCTCTCTCACTTTCTCCCTCTCTCACCTACTCTGTCTCTCTCACTTCCTCCCTCTCACCTACTCTGTCTCTCTCACTTTCTCCCTCTCCCACCTACTCTGTCTCTCTCACTTTCTCCCTCTCCCACCTACTCTGTCTCTCTCACTTTCTCCCTCTCCCACCTACTCTGTCTCCCTCTCCCACCTACTCTGTCTCCCTCTCTCACATACTCTGTCTCCCTCTCTCACATACTCTGTCTCCCTCTCTCACATACTCTGTCTCCCTCGCTCACATACTCTCCCTCGCTCACATACTCTCCCTCGCTCACATACTCTCCCTCGCTCACATACTCTCCCTCGCTCACATACTCTCCCTCGCTCACATACTCTCCCTCGCTCACATACTCTCCCTCGCTCACATACTCTCCCTCTCAGGTTGAGATTTGGCAGCACATTTACAATGTATACTGCATCTCTATGAATGGCTTCCTTCCTGGAATCAGAGACAATCCATCTGGACCTAAGTTTTAAAATATTTTGCCCACCTCTGCATATAATCTATATAGATCTAACTTGCTCTATTATTCGGATTACCAGGACAAAATAGTCACAAAACGCATACTATAAACATGGCACTGCAATTATCCTTTAAATAGAAAGTTCATCATTGTTAGAATTACATCTGACAGGCAAAGGGTTTATAATGTGTCTGCTATTTGCACTCTAATAGTTTAAAGTTGACAAGATTTTACTTGCAATCAAAAGCAAGATCACTGAATGTGGGGCAGTTCTGTTTGGACAAAGTTACTAAAAGTAAAAAAAAAACAAAAAAAAGGAGGTATGAGAAGTTAGTTATAAGATGGTGCAAATAAAATAAAGAGTATATATATATATATATATATATATATATATATATATCCTCCTGGATGTCTGCCTGTCAACTCAAACTAAACATGTCTAAGACTGAACTTCTAATCTTTCCACCCTCTACCACAGCTTCCACCCCACAAATATCTCTCACTGTTGACCATGCCATCATCACTCCCACCTCCCAGGCCCGTTGTCTTGGGTTCTACTGGATCCCGTCCTCTCTTTCACTCCTCACATACAATGCATTACAAAATCTTGTCTTTTTCACCTAAAAAACATGACCAAAATATGTCACTATCTCACACAAGACACAACTAAAATCCTAATCTACTCTCTCACCATATCTCGCCTCGACTACTGCAACTCTCTCCTAGCGGACCTCCCCATCGCCCGCCGGTGACCACTCCAGGCCATAGACTCATCCACCATACTCGACGTTCTGTATCTGCAGCACGTCTCTGTCAGTCTCTCCATTGGCTTCCCATAGCCTCCAGAATAAAATGTAAAATCATTACCCTAACATAACGCCCTCAACAATAATGCACATTTTTATATCTCTGCTAACGATCTTCTTCTTTCATCCTCTTATCACCTCCTCTCAATCCCATCTTCAGGACTTTTCTCATGATGCCCTATTCTTTGGAACTCTTTTCCTCGCTCCACTAGACTATCCTCCTGCCTCAAATCCTCCAAGCACTCGCTAAAAACGCATCTGTTTAAAGACACTCATCACCTTCAGCCCTAATATACACATCACATCTATAATCCTTCTATACCTCTCGCATACCCTTTAGATTGTAAGTCTGCGAGTTTTCAATCGTATGTGTTTTAGTGAAAGCTCTGTGTACACTTGATTTTAAGCTCAATTCTTTTCTTCTTTTTGTTAATATGGTTTTACTTGAACGGATTGTGTTGGCGCGTTACACACACTGGATTGTAAAAGCTCTGGAGGGAAACCATGTTTGTAGTATGTATTCCTATTCCTTTCTTTAAAAAAGTTAACTGGGGGGGAAAAAAACTCATGGAAGATTTACACAACCATTAGGGTTGTTATAACCTCATCTA
This sequence comes from Discoglossus pictus, assembly GCA_027410445.1. NCBI lineage: Eukaryota > Metazoa > Chordata > Amphibia > Anura > Alytidae > Discoglossus > Discoglossus pictus. The sequence continues at coordinate 97,574,205 of CM050165.1, forward strand.
TGAAGAATTTATTCTTGGCCTTCTTAAAATGTATAATCTTTTACAATGAGCGATGTATACAAGGCTTTGGGCGTTTTGTACTTTTCAGGAACTGAAAATCTTAGTAAATTCTGGCCAAAGTGACTCACTAAGACAGCAATAGCAAGTTCCTACAGAAGAGACCCATTACCTCCTCAGGAAACTATTTTTTAGCCTCTGTCTTCATCTATAAGGAACTTTTCATTTGGGTCAGCTTAAAGTTTTCTTATCACCAAATACACACAATACCTTCTTATCTACAGTATCTATATTGCCGTTATCTTCAGGGACACATGTACGAATTGTACTACTTGTTTAAAAGAAAAAAATGCTCATTACAACTAATGAAAAATCATTTTCGGTTCTGGATATCGAACAACTCAATTTGTCATTTTGCATAGACTACAGAACAATAAAGCTCTTTAAATAAAAAAAAGGTAAACAAAACAGCCAACATATGTAAAACACAGAATTAAGATATGCATGCATTTAAATAGGTTTGAATAAAAAAAATTATATATATATATATATATATATATATATATATATATATATATATATATACACATACAGTTGCAAGCAAAAGTATGTGAACCCTTTGGAATGATATGGATTTCTGCACAAATTGGTCAAAAAATTTGATCTGATCTTCATCTAAGTCACAACAATAGACAATCACAGCTTTAACAAGCTTAAACAAATAACACACAAAGTATTAAATGTTGCCATGTTTTTATTCAACACACCATGTAAACATTCACAGTGCAGGTGGAAAAAGTATGTGAACCCTTGGATTTAATAACTGGTTGAACCTCCTTTGGCAGCAATAACTACAACCAAACGTTTCCTGTAGTTGCAGATCAGATGTGCACAACGGTCAGGAGTAATTCTTGACCATTTCTCTTTACAGAACTGTTTCAGTTCAGCAATATTCTTGGGATGTCTGGTGTGAATCGCTTTCTCGAGGTCATGCCACAACATCTCAATCGGGTTGAGGTCAGGACTCTGACTGGGCCACTTCAGAAGGCGTATTTTCTTCTGTTTAACCCATTCTGTTGTTGATTTACTTCTATGCTTTGGGTCGTTGTCCTGTTGTAACACCCATCTTCTGTTGAGCTTCAGCTGGTGGACAGATGGCCTTAAGTTCTCCTGCAAAATGTCTTCATAAACTTGGGAATTCATTTTTCCTTCGATGATAGCAATCCGTCCAGGCCCTGACGCAGCAAAGCAACCCCAAACCATGATGCCCCCACCACTGTACTTCACAGTTGGGATGAGGTTTTGATGTTGGTGTGCTGTGCCTCTTTTTCTCCACACATAGTGTTGTGTGTTTCTTCCAAACAACTCAACTTTAGTTTCATCTGTCCACAGAATATTTTGCCAGTACTGCTGTGGAACATCCAGGTGCTCTTGTGCAAACTGTAAACATGCAGCAATGTTTTGCTTGGATAGCAGTGGCTTCCTCTGTAGTATCCTCCCATGAAATCCATTCTTGTTTAGTGTTTTACATATCGTAGATTCGCTAACAGGGATGTTAGCATATTGTAGAGACTTTTGTAAGTCTTAAGCTGACACTCTAGGATTCTTCTTCACCTCATTGAGCAGTCTGCGCTGTGCTCTTGCAGTCATCTTTACAGGACGGCCACTCCTAGGGAGAGTAGCAGCAGTGCTGAACTTTCTCCATTTATAGACAATTTGTCTTACCGTGGACTGATGAACAGCAAGGCTTTTGGAGATACTTTTATAACCCTTTCTAGCTTAATGAAAGTCAACAATTCTTAATCGTACGTCTTCTGAGAGCTCTTTTGTGTGAGGCATCATTTACATCAGGCAATGCGTCTTGTGAAAAGCAAACCCAGAACTGGTGTGTGTTTTTTATAGGACAGGGCAGCTGTAACCAACACCTCCAATCTCATCTCATTGATTGGACTCCAGTTGGCTGACACCTCACTCCAATTAGCTTTTGGAGATGTCATTAGTCTAGGGGTTCACATACTTTTTCCACCTGCACTGTGAATGTTTACATGGTGTGTTCAATAACAACATGGTAACATTTAATTATTTGTGTGTTATTAGTTTAAGCAGAGTGTGATTGTCTATTCTTCGGTCTGTTCTTCGGTCGTTCAGTTGTGTCCGACTCACCGATCCAATTGTGCATATTATCAATGTCACAGTAATTTAACCATGGAGAGCACAGCACAATAAAGAAATACAATACTTGATATACTTTTTCTATCAGATATACATACTAGATCTTTTTTGTGCCCATTGAAATTGAAGGAGCTGCTTGGTTTGGTATGGATCTTTTAGCATTTGTGGTCTCTCATTTTCATATTTTTAGTAGTAATTACTTATTGTACTATGGTTAGACGGTTCCTTGGTGGGCCAGTGGTTTTAGGATTCGGTGCATTCACTGCTGCAAACTGGGTTTGATCCCTGTAAGGGAACCAAGAGGTCACACCACCCTGAAGCCAAGCAGGGTTGGGACTGGTCAGTACTTGGATGGGAGACCACCTAGGAATACTAGGAGCTGGCCCACTGGAGAAGGAACTGGCAACCCACTCCAGTATCTCTGCCATGAAAACCAAGTGGATCAGCATGGTGTGTTGCGGTCAATGAGGTAACAGAGTCAGACATGGCAGAACGACAAAACACACACACTATGGTTATCAGTTTTATATTATCCAATAATTGACACCAGATGTTCCACATGGGACACGGTTTAATTAATATTAAGCAGTCAGAAACATAGTGCCTTTTCAGAAGAAAAATGCAAGAAAGGTTTGGGGCTTGCCCGGTCAACCAATAAGATATACAGAGTAAAGTATGCTCGGTCCTTTCCTTTTATACCTGCGCCGAGCCTGCGCACTCCCCCAGCGAGCATGCGCAGTGCAGCTCCACCAACCGCTCAGTTTAAAATAGATTGCTCTAGGGGAGATGGGTTAGGGTTTTAAAATGGATTGATAGAGGGGAGAGGGGTGAGGCTTAGAGTTAGGGTTAGGTATGGGGTTAGGCATAGGGTTAGGCTTCAGTTAGGGTCCTGCCATTAATTGTTTTATTTTTAATGTGTAGATTGCAATACTACATTCTTGCTGTGGTGCAGAGTTCAGGCACACTCAGTGTTCACTGCGATGCGGTGCAGGGATAATGGGAAAGATCTGTGCTCTCTGGATTTCCTGTTCGTTTCAATGAAGTTTAAACAGGTTTTGCTTAATATTTTTCATTAAAAAAAAATTCTTATGCTTAATACATACACTTTTTAATGCATTAAAAAAACAGTTATATTCCACATCTCTTTAAATAATTTATGTACGGTCTATGCTTTAAATATTTATTAAAATAAAATGAAATCTATCTTACCCAATGCCTCTTATTTGCACAATTTATCCTGAAAACATTGCTTCATTTTTCATAATTTTGCAACCCAAGCAGTTTTTATTTCTGAAAAAGTGAGTATTGCCAAAACTAAGCAAAAAAAAAAGAAGAAGCAGTTGTTTGCTGGTTAGGTTATCCCTGTCCTGATAATAGCAGCCCTGACCCCACAGAACATACAAAACACCATATTCATTGTGGTTTCTGTATACAAGCAGAGATGAGGTATAACTGGCAGTATATAAGCAGAGCTATACCATCATGAATGGATCCCTTGAAATAATAACATTTATTGGGACATTTAAAAGTGTATAGTATATTTCTCTATGGCAATAAAGAAAAAAACATGCATAATTTCTACTCAAATATTATTAAAATAAAACCAGTTTACTGATTGACCAACCATTTCTTGATTACCAAAGTAGAAGGGGTACAGTAAAGAAGAGAGAACAAATACAATATAAAATGAAAGCAATACTTTAGACAAGCTGTTGCAAAGTAGTTGGGTATCTCCTACAAAATAACTGCAATCAAAATCAGTGTTTCTTGTGCGAATTCAGACATAAAACCAATTTTTGGCCTCTTAAAGTTTTCAGAGACCGTCAGGGCCCAAAATGGGCACTGAAAAAAAAAAATGTCCTTTTTCCATTAACACAAAATGGCTACCAGTACATAAAAAAAACCAAGATTATTTATGATAGTAGTAGATCATGTTACGTAGCAATGAACCATATTATTTAAATACTAGGAACTTGCCTGTCAAAAATGACAGGAGTAAAATTGTAAGCCTGGCAATGCGAGGACATGGCCCCTCTGAGCACCTTCGGCGCTCATCGCGAGCCGCAACTTTCCTGCATTGCAATGATCACCTTCGGTGCTCATTGCAAGCCTCTCCCCCTGTGTAGTTTATAGGCCTTGCACTTAAGTGTTACTGTGTTTGGTTGTGTTAGTGCCTTGGACTAAGTGTTCCTGGATTGGGTTAAGTGTTACTATGTTGTGTTTTGCGAGGCTCTCAGTGCAATGAACGCCTTCGGCCGCAAACGATTGCAGCCTAAGTCCCGCGTCAACGGCTTGTCTCACTTTGCAGGGCTCGCAGTTGCAGCCCTATGGGCCGCAAGTGCATTACCAACATCATAAGCGTTATGAACAGCCCCGCAGATCCACAACATTATATCTGATTAGCAATACAAAGCCCCACCAGAACAGCAACATAACAAAATGGCTGAAAAGCAGCCTCAAAAGGTCATGAAACAATATTATATTCGTCTGGATCACGACCTTGTCAGGGTGAAGGGGCTTGTGTAACTCAATGAAGCGGTGAGCTAGACCTTGTAGGGTCACCCAAGATGGGCAGGTCATAGCTGAGAGATCAGACAAATATCGGTCCACTGGAGAAGGAGTTGGCAACCCACTCCAGTAACATTGCCAAGAAAACCATATGGATGAGCAAAACCAATCCCCCCCCCCCCCCCCCCCCAAAAAAAAAAAATTCTTGCTCAGAATTCCAAGAAATACAGTTATTGCACTGTGTTTTGGGAACCTGGACAGGGACATGCAAGTGAGCCCACAAAGGTTTCACTCTTTAAACCAATGCCATGTACCTATCCACCGGTAGCGGTTTTGATCTTAAATGGATCTCATCAGTGCGGGGCTGGTACCTAACATTTAGCATGTGATGGGCAAAATAGATTGAAGCTATATATATATATATATATATATATATATATATATATATATATATATATATATAAAATATAATATATATATATATATTTTTTGGTTATGAGAAATAATACAAGCATAATATTCCTCTAGACATAATAAAAATGAGTTTACAAGAAATGACAGTACCTAGTAAAAAGGGGTGTATAAGAGCTGGGTTAACTATAAAGCTAACAAGCGTCTCAATATAAATACTGCAGTTATCACCTAAATGATGAGGATGCTATATAATTTATACAGTTACTCCCAGTGCCATTTCTCATGTTTGGAATTTAACAGGGAAATGAAGAGTTTGATTACAATCAAGTAATACTGCACTAAGTATTATCCAACCGTAACCAAATATCAGGCTAGCCAAGAGTGTCCATCCATTGAGATAAAATTACCAGAAGTAACCCAATGCCCGAGTACTATATGGCTCTTGTGGCAACACAAGAATGGATAAACATCAGGGTCTTTCCATAAATACCGACCGGGCTGTAAATGCATCTTTCAGAGTTAAAGTACTACTGCATTTTAGGGAAAAACACACAATATAAAAAATTTTGGAGAGAAGATGTTAGTTTTGAAAGACTATGTTTATAATATAGAAGTCTCCATCTTCTATTAAATGGATATGGAATTATTCTGTATTTTACTAGGTATATAATATACCTGTGTAGCTATGTACTTTAATTAGTGATTAAAATCTCTGTTTTTACTACATAAAATCTAAATAAATATTAACTGCTTGGGTCTGCCCTCTGCATCTGATGAAGACACATACTCTAGTATTTGCTGTGCACTGTCTCATACCAACCAATCAGTGACATTCTGCAACATATCGCAGAGATGTGGTTTCTGATAGGCTAGGACACTACATTGCACATTCACCCCTACAGAGTCTGTGTCTGCATACGCTGCAGTCTGCATACAGGGACTATTTGTTTCATTTCAGGCTGTAAAAATAGAGCTTATAAGCACTTCTTAACAGAATAAAGTAAATAGACCTAGTATAATTCAGAAACTATTCATGTCCCTTTAAGCACTTCCTAAATCTATCTATTGGGTTCCCTGGTGGTCCAGTGGTTGGGAGGGAGCATTCTTGAGCTCTGTTTTCTTTTCTACAATCTGGATTTTCTTATTTATTTATTTACTTTTATTTGTAATGCACCAACATATTCCATAGCGCTGTAGAAAGAGCAGAAACAATGTTAATTGGCATAAAATGAGGGGCCCTGTTTTGAGCTCAGAATCTTTGTAGAAAGTGATTTTTTTCAAAGCACCAAACATGATAAGATCTCGCTACTTATTCTCCTTGGTCCATAACTGTATAATTGTGTAGTTACTTGTCAGCTTTTGAGACGTTATGGCTTAGTCTAGAGGAGTTGGTCCCATTAGTTTTGATTTCCTAGGAGACATGAGTCAGTGGAAGGCTGTGTGTTAGCAGTAGCTCATATTGTAGGTACTGAGAATATCATAATTTCCTTACATATGGATAAGGGGGTTATGATTTTCCTGGCTAAGGGGGAGACGGATAACAGAATCCATATAAGATTTAGAAGAATGATGTTTCTGTTACCGTTTTACCTTGGGGAACTCCTTCTTTGAATGGTTGGCAGTTTCTTTGCACACATTGTGTTATTGTACTGTGTCAGGTCATTGCTTGGTTACTATGTCAACTCATAAGTAGTAATTGAATACAACAACAAAAAGAAGAAAAACTTCTTTGGCCAGTTTAGGACATGCAGGGGATGATACAGAGAAGAGAAAAGAGAACGGAGCCATGTTCGTGTCTGGCAGTTAAGGCCAATAGGAAAAAAATAGTCCAACTTTGTTGTAAAATCACTATGCTTTTGATTTGGGTTTCTTCTTGCATTAAATTGTATGGGTTCATTAAAAATAAATGATCAGCTAGTATGAAACAGTCTGAAAGGGCAGGATATAAGCTAGGTCAGCGTTTTTTAAACATATTTAGCCATTAAATCATTTTTTGAGTTCCAGGTGACGCATCCCCAAGGAAACAAAATGGCTCCAATGGATCCTTACAATTCCCGCCATTAGTCCAAAACACATATTTTAACCTTACAACGCAATAACAATAATGCAAATGAACAGAACACACAGTCCCTGTTTACTATGTACTTGTGTTGGTTTTAGATCTATATATAACTAGAAACTAAATTCAATTTTAATATATTACTTTTGTCTTAATGTAGCAAACTTTACCACACAATAGTTTAAATTTGCATAGGTAACTCTTGTTAAGGAGACCCAAAACACTGTTGGTAAAGTGATGTAAACAGGGGAGGCCATAATGGAGCCAAGCTACAGTATCTAGGAAACCGTCACCAAGCTATGAGCTACTCCCTAAGCTCACAGGTTATATCTCCATGCAGTGCATTATAGGTCACAATCAATCTATCCTTAATCAAACTGATAAGTTACACCTTAATAAAGAGTGTGAGAATAGAATCAATTTGTGTGTAACATTGCAAAGCTCACCAATTACTCACCACCATGTCTCTGAGGTGAAAGTGGTTAGGATTTGGTGCTTTCACCTCAGCGACCTGGGTTCAATTCCAGTCAGGGAACCAAGAGTTAACACCCCCATGAAGCCACTCAGATTTGGGCCCCTAGGAATTCTAGGCTTTGGCTCACTGGAGAAGGAACTGGCAACCCACTCCAGTATCTCTGCCATGAAAACCAAGTGGATTAGCATAGTGTGTTGCGGGCCATGAGTTCAGAGAGAGTCAGACATGACACATACACAAGTTCATATGCAACTTCATGCATGTTAAAGGGATATGTAAGGGAGCTGGATTATGAATGTATCCAATAGAGAATTAGTAGTGTATGAAAACATTTTTTGCATGAAGATGCATTCATAATCCAGCTCACTTACATATCCCTTTAATGTACGATATTGTTTTGTACAGCTAGCTAATATTACATTTAACATACTATTCAGTAAAATTATTTTAAGTTACCTCATGATATCTATTAGAAAACAAAGGAACAGATGTATGGATTAGACTTGTGATTTACATTATAGGTGTACAGTGCAATTACAGGAATGGACATCTTGCCAAAATAAATTAGTGATGCTGCTTGGCAAAATTCACGGTCAATTCACTATTTAGTGCAGTGGGGTACTGTTTCATGAGCAATAGCATCTACCTCCATTATGCTATATATGCAAAGCAAATTCCTAGCAAGATGAGATGGCAGTGGCAGGGTTGGTGATGCATATGAGAATATAGTCTTGTATATATGCAGTGAGACTCAGGCCTCTCTATACATTTCCTTGAATACCATCTCTTAGCCTATCTGCTAGCCACAAACACTCCGTCTAATTATTCTAGGTTAGTTTCTTTGATAAAAAAATATATATTAGCTTACAACAATTTTGAATATGATGATTGCTATGTATGTATTATTTTATTTATATTAGTATTAATTCATATAAGTACAGTACTGAGAAACTTAATTTCATTCAAAATTAAATGGCAAACGACTTTAAACTGAGAAATATAGGGAGATCCGCAAGGAGTATTTTATTGGTTATCATCATCTTGAAGAATGAGACCCATGCTTGGGTCTAAAGGGCTTATTGACGTGTAAAAATCAACTTCAATGTAAGTTTACTGTAAGAAATTTCTAATTCTTTTAAACAGTATTCAATGGATACAATAGTTGTTATTATTTATGGTTTTAAATAATGCTATAAGTGTAACCTCACTTAATGGCCATCTGAATATACAGTTTAGAGAACTAACCTAGCTGCACATATGAGGATCTTGTTCATTAACGGTTATTGCGAGGTGAGACTCCCAGACTGATATTTATGGGTTGTCTGAATACATAATTATTCCCTTATGAGCTTTAGTAAACAACTGAGGGTTGCTACTATCTCTCCTAAGAACATTGGATTTATCCATGGTGGCAGCTAAAGTATAATGGTAGGATTCTCTAGAATTGGTATTTTCCATCACGTCCAACAACTACAGAGGAAAATCCAAAACATGGTTTAGCCTCTAATAAAGCATGCAGTTTGATTAATTAATTTACAGATGTAAAACAGGTCTGGACATGTTCCAATACAAAATTCACTCATGGTGGCCTCTGGCCCATTATTCCTTGTGTCTTGTTTGTAGAGAAGGAGGTGTATATATAGTTAAATATATAGTTATGCCATAAAAAGTTGCAGCAAGTGGTGTCTGTTTACATAGCTGATAGGATAGAGAAAATATCCTAAAGGTTTGCACATGTCCCTATTATTAGTAGCATACTAGCTACTGATTGCAGTATACAGTTGCAAGCAAAAGTATGTGAACCCTTTGGAATGATATGGATTTCTGCACAAATTGGTCATAAAATGTGATCTGATCTTCATCTAAGTACCAACAATAGACAAGCCTGTCTGAAGTTTTCCAATGAACATCTGAATGATTCAGAGGATAACTGGGTGAAAGTGTTGTGGTCACATGAGACCAAAATCAAGCTCTTTGGCATCAACTCAACTCACAGTGTTTGGTGGAGGAAGAATGCTGCCTATAACCCCAAAAACATCATCCCCACCAGAGATTGTCCAACATGGAGGTGAAAACATAATGCTTTGGGGGTGTTTTTCTACTAAGGGGGACAGACAACGGCACCGCATGAAAGGGACGATGGATGGGGCCATGTACCGTCAAATATTGGGTAAGAACCTCCTTCCATCAGCCAGGGCATTGAAAATGGGTCGTGGATGGGTATTCCAGCATGACAATGACACAAAACACACAGCCAAGGCAACAAAGGAGTGGCTCAAGAAGAAGCACATTAAGGTCCTGGAGTGGCCTAGCAAGACTCCAAACCGTAATCCCATAGAAAATCTGTGGAGGGAGCTGAAGGTTCGAGTTCCAAACATCAGCCTCAAAACCTTAATGACTTGGAGAGGATCTGCAAAGAGGAGTGGGACAAAATCCCTCCTGAGATGTGTGCAAACCTGGTGGCCAACTACAAGAAATGTCTGACCTCTGTGATTGCCAACAGGGGTTTTGCCACATTGTACTAAGTCGAAGGGGTCAAATACTTATTTCCGTCATTGACCTGCAAATCAATATATAACTTTTTTGACATGCGTTTTTCTTGTTTGTTTTTTTTCTTATTCTGTCTCGCACTGTTAAAATACACCTACCATTACAATTATAGACTGAGCATTTCTTTGTCAGTGGACAAACGTTCAAAATCAGCAGGGGTTCAAATACTTTCCCCCCCCCCACCGTGTATGTATGTATGTATGTATGTATGTATATATGTGTGTGTGTGTGTGTAAGATTTTAAGCTCAGACAGGGCCCTCTATTCTTTTTCCTTGTGTTATTATTGTATTTCCAAAATATATAAAAAAAAATATATATATATATAATTATTTTTATTTTCATATAGAAACATACAACATACAATAAAATGCATATTCAATCAATACATTTCTTCGTAACTAAGCAGTACATCCGCTTATATAGAGAATTGAGCAGGGAACAAAGAATACCCAATATTTAAACACTTCTATATATTATATATTCCCTGATCTCGAATAGGCTCACAACTTCAACTTTTTTTTCCTATCCATACATCTATCCCAATATATCCAGTTAACCCTTAGTACCTTCCTATGTTTTTATACATATGCAAAACCCTGAAATCTTTATTTCTGTTGATAAACCAAACTATCTCTTGTAAAGTCGGAAATTAATCTCATTTCCAATATTTGCACAGTAACCACTTTATGACCAATAGAATGTGTGACAACAAAAATTTGCATTGTGGAAATTTCTCCCTTATTTTCAACCTACTGAATATGTTGTTCGGGTAACAAATAAAATAATAATAATATAGTACAATTCTAAAAAGATGTAAAAATTCTCAACAACTTTTTAATCATGTGAAAATAAAGGACTCCTAGAAGCACTGCTGAAAACCTAACTCTCTCAGACAAATTCATAAAAATAAAAAAAACAATCAAGCAATATTGTATGAATAACAGCAAAGTGCCTTTCTTGGGCTTGTCAGTGTTATTCCACATTCCTCGGCCTTCTTGACCTCTTACTTGTATCTCCACCCTTGCTCTGCAATGCTTGTACTTGCCTATCATTTCCACACTTTTAAACATGGAAAACATGAAGGTGAGTTGGGTGACCAGCACACACCCTGCCAGAAAGAATCTAGTCATTTGTTTTTTTCCCCACACATAGAAAGCAGAGATTGGCATAGAAAGCATTGACTGAGATGTGCTACAGCAGTGCCACCTACTGTGCCCAACATAACAGGCCTAGGTCAGAAACTCATACTGTATAGATAGGTAATCTGCAGCAATCAGACTGTGCCCTTGTTCAACCTCCAAGCAATGTATATAGTAGTAGTAGTTGTTCAGTCCTGTCCGACTCCGACTTTTTTCTCCACTGGACCATGGTTTGTTTAACCTCTCTACTATGACCTTACATCTTGGGTGACCTTACATGGTATAGCCCACAGCTTCATTGAGGTACACAAGCCACTTTGCAATGACAAGGTAGCGATCCAGAAGGGGAATATAGTGGTAAATCTAGCATTAGTGTCCCTTTTATTAGTAAAATCTTCCCAGAAAATATAATGATGCCCTCTTATACACTACATAAAATGTGTATAATTGGTTATATTTGTGCCAGAGGACCACTGAAATGCATTACATGAGAAAAAATGTTCTAATGAAGAGGTCCTAATTATAGTATGATAGCAAAGTACAAATAAAAATGTGCAGTGTTCTCCCCAGCCCAATTTAGGGGGTGGTCTGCACATCTTGTTTGGGGGGCCGCCTGATTGAGAGGCAAGTAACGTGCGCACACACACACACGAGCTGTGCACCCACTCGGCTGCTCCTTTCTCTGTAACTCAACTCAAGAGTGAACTTATTTTCAGTAGCCAATTAACTCATTAGTGGATTAATGTCTTTATTTTGCACATGACAGCTCAGGTATCCATAGAGAATGACTGTTCACAGATGGACACCTCAGAAGGCATCCCTCAATAATGAGGGGTTGCTACTAAAAAGAAGCCTAGTCACATGCAAAAATGGACAATAAACAAAGCTGTCTTGCTATTATAAAAAAATTGCAAATGTTTATATATTTGAACCTGGGTATGTAAGGCCAAATCCCAATGTGCAGAACACCAAATAACAGATATATTTAAAGAGGTGGGGGAATTAGAGAATAGATGAAAAATACTTAATTTTATTTGGTAAACTACTAAAATATGTTACGATGCTATTATAACACAGAAAAACATAGAACAAAATTATACAATAAAATTGACCTGGGCAGGGTACACTCATGATTAATTGCTCTTTATGGGTACAGCTCTATTATTGTTCATAATGGTAGTAGATAGATAAAAGTATGACCCCTGAATGGGTACCTCCTCACTGGAAGGCCTGACAATTGCTTAGGCCTAGAAGTTGACTGTTACCTAAAGTAAATGGTCTATAATAAATCTTTGCACATATAACCTGCCCTCCTTCTTCAACAGCATAAAACGGCTTCTGTGTGCTATACTACATAGGATCTACCCAACATACGTTTCACCACAACCGTGGCTCCATCTAAGGTCATTTTATTCCTAATGAAAGCACTGGCAGTTGTAGCAGTCATTTATTGTGCAATCAAAGTCTCCTTTGACCAGCAGAAATGAAAATGGTAATATTTTATTTATTATTTTAAATATATGATTACAGTGCTTCTTTAAGAATAAGAAAACTGTGGAAGAGTTTCATAAAATGAGGAAAAAGACAAAAAGGTCTGCTGGCAGATATGGGAGTAACTGGTAAAGTAGGAGGAGAGGCACAGGGGGCCGTCTGAGTAGTATTTGGAGACCAGTGGAGATTTTAGGGATATATGGTTTTGTAGGTTAGGTTTTTGAATTTGAACCTGGAGAATCAAGGACTGCGACGTGTGTCAGTGTAAGATTGTAGGGCGCTCAATACATCTTGTATTGCTGTATATACAGTATGTCACAAAAGTAAGTACACCCTCACATTTTTGTACATATTTTATTATACATTTTCATGTGACAACACTGAAGAAATGACACTCTGCTACAGTGTAAAGTAGTAAGTGTAAAGCCTGTATAACAGTGTAAATTTACTGTCCCCTCAAAATAACTCACCACGCAGCTATTAATGTCTAAACCGTTGGCAACAAAAGTGAGTAAACCCCTAAGTGGACATGTCCAAATTGGGCCCAATTAGCCATTTTCCCTCCCCGGTGTCATGTGACTTGTTAGTGTTACAAGGTCTCAGGTGTGAATGGGGAGCATGTGTGTTAAATTTGGTGTTATCGCTCTCACACTCTCTTATACTGGTTACTGGAAGTTCAACATGGCACCTCATGGCAAATAACTCTCTAAGGGTCTGAAAAAAAAAAAGAATTGTTGCTCTACATAAAGATGGCCTAGGCTATAAGAAGATTGCCAAGACCCTGAAACTGAGCTGCAGCACGGTGGGCAAGACCATACAGCGGCTTCACAGGACAGGTTCCACTCGGAACAGGCCTCGACATGGTTGACCAAAGAAGTTGAGTGCTCGTGCTCAGCATCATATCAAGAGGTTGTCTTTGGGAAATAGACGTATTTCATTGCTGCATAGGTTGAAGGGGTGGGGGGTCAACCTATCAGTGCAGAGACCATATGCCGCACACTGCATCAAATTGGTCTGCATGGCTGTCGTCCCAGAAGGAAGCCCACAAACAGTTTGCTGAAGACAAGCGGACTAAGGAGATGGATTACTGGAACCATGTCCTGTGGTCCGATGAGACCAAGGAAAACTTATTTAGTTCAGATGGTGTCAAGCGTGTGTGGTGGCAACCAAGTGAGGAGTACAAAAACAAGTGTGTCTTGCCTACAGTCAAGCATGGTGGTGGGAGTGTCATGGTCTGGGCCTGCATGAGTGCTGCCGGCACTGGAGAGCTACAGTTCATTGAGGGAACCATGAATGCCAACATGTATTGTGATATACTGAAGCAGAGCATGGTCCCCTCCTTTCCGAGACTGGGCCGCGGGGCAATATTCCAACATGATAACGACCCCAAACACACCTCCAAGACAACCACTGCCTTGCTAAAGAAGCTGAAGGTAAAGGTGATGGACTGGCCAAGCATGTCACCAGACCTAAACCCTACTGAGCATATGTGGGGTATCCTCAAACAGAAGGTGGGGGAGTTTAAGGTCTCTAACATCCACCGGCTCCATGATGTCATCATGGAGGAATGGAAAAGGACTCCAGTGGCAACTTGTGAAGGTCTGGTGAACTCCATGCCCATGAGGGTTAAGGCAGTGCTGGAAAATAATGGTGGCCACACAAAATACTGACACTTTGAGCCCAATTTGGACATTTTCACTTAGGGGTGTATTCACTTTTGTTGCCAATGGTTTAGACATTAATGGCTTAATTTATGAGTTGAGTTATTTTGAGGGGACAGCAAATGTACACTGTTATACAGGCTGTACACTTACTACTTTACATTGTATCCGGGTGTAATATCTTCAGTGTTGTCACATGAAAAGATATAATAAAATATTTACAAAAATGTGAGGGGTGTACTTACTTGAGATACTGTAAATATCTACTGTATTGCAGCAATATAACATTCTAGTGGTTTCTGCATAAACAGTAATTACAACAGTTTCCGTGGCAGCCGTTAGGACAGAAGGCCTAGCAATACATTGCCAAAAACAAAGTAATTAACATATCCCTTTCATTAGTCCAGTTAATCGGATTACTCATATACAAATTAGTGACAGCTGCAACTGTGTGGGTTGTGTTAAAAGATTATATGACATGTCTATCATCAGTTGACTGATAGTGTACTGGTTATATAGGAACATATTTAAGAAGCTGATACACATTATCCTCTTGTGTTTAAAAAAAAGGAGGTATTTAATAAGAGAAACTTACATTGGAGATAGCTGTTTTCCCCAGAGATTATATATATATATATATATATATATATATATATATATATATATATATATATATATATATATATATACACACACACACACATATATATATATATATATATATAAAGACATACAGGATAGATAGAATAAGAGAGATAGATGAATAGATAGACATACAGTGTAGACAGACTTACAGTGTAGATAGATAGATAATATATAGGAATAGATAGATGTAGAGAGAAATAGAGAGATAGACATACAGTGCAGATAGATATAGATACACAGACATACAGGATAGATAGAGACAGTGTAGATAGTTAGATGTAGATAGAGATAGAAATAGTTAGACAGTGTAGATATATATATATATATATATATATATATATATATATATAGTGTAGATATATATATATATATATATATATATATACATACATACAGGATAGATAGAGTGTGTGTATATATATATATATATATATATATATATATATATATATATATATATATACATACACACACATACACATATATAGACAGACAGGATAGATAGATAGATAGTGTAGATATATATATAGATAGTGTAGATATATATACAGGATAGATAGAGTGTATATATATATATATATATATATATATATATATATATATATATATATACACACATATATACAAATATAGACAGACAGGATAGATAGATAGATATAGACAGACAGACATACAGGATAGATAGATAGAGTAGACATATATAGAGAGATATATAAATAGATAGAGACATATAGTATATATAGATCAAATTATCTATGCTGTTATTGCCACTTTCTCTCACTTTTCCATTCATTCCCCAGATCATGTACCATGACGTCCCAGCTGATCTGACCCATTCATTCCTCTGCAGTGCTGTTCCCTATGTTACTCTATATAGGTTATTACTAATGTATTATAATTAATGTTATTACTAATGATCTATTGGTAACACTGCTCATACATGAGCATGTGACCCAGCCAATGACATATCTTCAGTATAGAGCTGTCCAATGGTAATGACACAGAGAGGACAGTAACATTTCTAGACATAGAGCCGTCAGCCTCGCTCTGGGTGTGCACTGATCACTGACCTGCGGCCCCGCGGACACCAGCCACGCATGAGTTCCTCCAGGGCGATCACTAAAACACGAGAATTGTCCAGTGCCGGCTTCCGTAATACTATCCGCGGCCAGTGCTAGTGTGTGATTGGCTGGAGAGGACTAGCACTGATTGCACCGCAGGTATAGCAGTGTGTAGCTGAACTGCTTCTAGGACCGGTGTGAAGCCGACCGTGTGTGTCGTATTCAGGTCGCCGCAACAGTATTAAAAAAAACCCAATATGATTAAAAACACTGTTAATAAAAAATAGATATCCTCTTTGTTTGCGTGCTTTCTTTTTCTCACGACGTCAAATGTTCAGTCGCCATTTTTGTGCCTGGCAGGACAAAGCTTACACGCTATATATCACTCAGAGTATGTAAAAATGATGAGAACGAACTTAACGCATACGTTTAAAAAGCATGGATGGAAATATTTCATGGCTCTAACAAACTTAGATAAACTTAGCCAGAAACAAAAATGGCCGCGCACAGCATGTCTCCGCCTCTCTGTGGAAGTTACAGGATTTGGCGCGGAATTTTGTTTCTGTCCCCGGACTTGCACCGAGATAGAGACTGATGTTTTGTGAGAAAGCGATCGAACTGATCCGGGAGCTGCACCGGGCCTCGGATGGACAGCTCCCCGCCTTTAATGTAAGTGACACCTGAGGAGAAGTAGAGGACCCGCCATGAAATGAGAGATATATGAGAAGTACATAGTAAGGAGTAGTGATGGTAACAAGCGATGGTGTGATAAACAGACCTTTTGACTCCAAGCATATCTGTCAAGTCACATTATTATGACCACCAGCTAATATCCAGAATAATCTCCATGTGCAGCATGGACAGCAGCTAGACGGTGTGGTAGTGAGTTACTAAGATGTTGGTATGGGGATCTGGAGCCATGCAAACTACAATGCATCCGACAGCTCCAGGAGAGTACATAATGGAGGATCCATATGGCGATTGAGGTGGTCCCACAGGTGCTTAAGGGGGTTTAAGCCAGGATAATTTGGAGGCTAGGGAAGTGCTTGGAAGTCTTGTCGTGCTCTTCCAACCATTCCTGGACAACTCTGGCCATATGACATATTGCATTGTCTGCTGGAAGATCATCCCATCCTCTCAAGGGAAGACAGTCAACATGTATGGGTGTACTTGATCTGCAAGGATGGATAGCTTACTCAATTAGTTGAGAGTGGCTTCTAGAGCTATGAGTGGACGCAGACAATGCCAAAAAAACATTTCCCAGACCATGATGCTGCTGCCACCCTCTTGTGTTCTTCCAACAATTGTTGCAGAGTGTTTGTTCTTCGATGTTTCGCGCCTGACCCGCAACGTCTGTCAATTTGGTGGAGCAGAAAATGTAACTCCTCTGATAAGGCAACTCTTTGGACCTCTTCTGATTGGCAATTTCAGTACTGTTGTGCAAACTGAAGCCGTTTCTGACGATGAAACTTCGTCAGTATGGGTGCAGTGAGCAGCCGTTTGCTTCGGAGCCCCATACGCAACTGGCTTGGCTGTATTGTCGTTTTTAAACACTCGTCTGGTAGCCCCCTAGTTCGTTCTACGGAGAATTGGCCCTACCACACCTTTGCAGCGGACATTCACCTCTGACATCAATGGCACGTGGTGCTCTGCAGTTCCCACGCCGTTTATTCGCAATGGTGCTGTTTGTCCTATCACAGTACACTTTAACCACAGCAGCACATGGCCAGTTCACAAACTGCGCTGTTTCTGAAATCATGCTACCCAATGGTGGGTATGTTTGCAGAATGCCTACATGTCACCTTTTATATACAACAAGCCAGCTCACGACACAAGCCGTATTTCATTGGCTACGCACTGCTGATGTCAAAAGTAGGTGGTGGTCATGATAATGTGACTCAACCCTATATGTGTGGGTGTATATAAATTATATATATATATATATATATATATATATATATATATATATATATATATATATATATTTTTTTTTTTTTTATTGTATTTGGTCCTATCACTGTTTTTGTTTAATACTGATATTACTAAGTGATAATAAACTGCTTGGTTGCACATGGTCAAACATTGGCAACCTGCCTGATAGTTGCTTAAACTGTACTAATATACAGAATTCATTCAGTATTCAAGTTTGTTAATAATAAATGTACCATTTAGTCTCAAATATCCATGCTTTTACACAAAAAAAAGTTTTTTCTTCTTTTGCATTGAAAACTTCTAGATTTTAGAACAGAAATTGTGCACTACACAAAATTGCTTCCCAAAACATAATTTATTCCATAAATCTTCATGCCAATTGTAAAAGACTGCAGAGGGTACCTTGTTACGACCCCAAGATTTGGGGGCCATGCTCACCCCAATTTTCTCCTTCCAGGTCCTCACTTTTTGTGTTCAAGATCTTCACATCCCCCAGCAATGGTTAGACACAATAACATCGCCTGTACCCTTGCTTAGTACAACCAGACTGACTCTTTATTTTTTCCTTCAGATACATTTTACCAATATCACAAAACGCCATCCCCCAGTTCTATAGCCAACCCCCAATCTCTATGGCTCTCAGTAAAATAAGATCTAGCTACTAAACTAACTTCCCCCTTTATGACTGAGGTCAGGGTGGATGCATGCCTGGCCACCCTCAGTAGTCATATATCCACATAAATTCCTCTGGAAACGTAACCCTTTGTCCCATACGTGACTGAATTAACTTTATATTATATAAGCATATCCAATGGCCTACTTCTAGCACCAATACATTATTTATACTGTATAAAATGACCCAAAATCACATTATTGTATCAATAACAGCATATACAGTGCCTTGCAAAAGTATTCAACCCTTTGACATTTTTCATGTTTTGTTGACTCCCAACCTAGAATTAACGTGGATTGTTTGAGGATTTGCATAATTTAATTTACAGAACATGCCCACAACTTTGAAGATGTTTTTTTTTTTTTTTTTATTGTGAAGCAAACAACAAATATGCACATTAACTTTTTCTGTTATTTTGTCCTAACTATTCACCCCCCTAAAGTCAATACTTTGTAGAGCCATCTTTTGTGTCAATTACAGCTCCAAGTTGCTTTGGATAAGTCTCTATGAGCTTGCCACTTCTTACCACTGGGATTCTTGCCCATTCTTCCTGGCAAAACTGCTCCAGCTCCTTCAAGTTGGATGGTTTGCGCTTGTGAACAGCAATCTTTAAGTCTGACCACAGATTTCCTATTGGATTGAGGTCTGGGTTTTGACTAGGCCATTCCAACACATTTACATGTTTTCCCTTAAACCACTCAAGTGTTGCTTTAGCAGTGTGTTTGGGGTCATCGTCCTGCTGGAAGGTTAACCTCAGTCCTAGCCTCAAATGAAGCACAGAGTGGTAGAGGTTTTGCTCAAGAATATCCCTGTATTTAGCACCATCCATCTTTCCCTCAACTCTGACCAGTTTCCCAGTCCCGGCTGCTGAAAAACATCCCCACAGCATGATGCTGCCACCACCATGTTTTACTGTGGGGATGGTGTTCTTTGGGTGATGTGATGTGTTGGGTTTGCGCCAGAAATAGCGTTTTTTTTTTGATGGTCAAAAAGTTCAATTTTAGTCTCATCAGACCAGAGCACCTTCCTCCATACATTTTGGGAGTCTCCCACATGACTTTCCCAAACTCAAAACGTGCCATGTTGTTTTTTGCTGAAAGTAATGGCTTTCTTCTGGCCACTCTGCCATAAAGCCCAACTCTATGGAGCGTACGGCTTATTGTCGTCCTATGTACAGATACTCCAGTCTCTGCTGTGGAACTTTGCAGTTCCTTCAGGGTTACCTTAGGTCTCTGTGCTGCCTCTCTGATTAATGCCCTCCTTGCCCGGTCCGTGAGTTTTGGTGGGTGGCAGTCTATTGGCAGGTTTGCTGTTGTGCCATGTTCTTTCCATTTGGTTTTGATAGATTTGATGGTGCTCCTGGGGATCATCAAAGATTTGGATATTTTTTTATAGCCTAACCCTGACTTGTACTTCTCAACAACTTGTTTGGAGAGTTCCTTGGTCTTCATGGCAGTGTTTGGTTAGTGGTGCCTCTTGCTTAGGTGTTGCAGCTTCTGGGGCCTTTCAAAAAAGGTGTGTATATGTAATGACAGATCATGTGACACTTAGATTGCACACAGGTGGACATCATTTCCCTAATTAATTGACTTCTGAATGTAATTGGTTGCACCAGAGCTTTTTATGGGCTTCATAACAAAAGGGGGGTGAATACATACGCACATGCCAATTTTCTATTTTTAAAAAATAGTTTTATGTATATATTTTTCTCATTTCACTTCACCAACTTAGACTATTGTGTTCTGATCCATCACATAAAATTCAGATTAACAAAACATTGAACTTAAGGCTGTAATGTAACAAAATAGGTAAAAAGTCAAGGGGGTGAATACTTTTGCAAAGCACTGTACATTGTAACCAGGAAACCCTGACAGCAACTATATGCGCACATTACATACATGACAGTAACTATATGCGCATATTAATTCTTTACACATGACACATAACTGAAAGACAAATTGTTACAATCATGAAAACACATACCATGTCCATTTGATAGCCTTTTATATTCGCAAATAGATGTGATTGATTTCCAAATAACAGTGTTACTTGTGGGGGTGCAGGGGAGCCCCAAAATTAGTCATGACATACCTTGTTAAGTACTTGCCAAACAAATTACAATAAGCTTTGCATAGTTAGTGGTACAGGTGGCACCTACACCCTGAATTACGATGTTCTGTAGTTATGAACACACTGGTTTATTTCCTGCATCTAAATGTCTCTGGAGGTGCAGAATCAATCTCATGTACAATTCCTTTTTACAGCAGTTTTTTTTAAGATATTAAGCTATTTATACTGTTCTACTGAGAGTGAGTATTCTTCATAGTATTGTTGTTATTCCTTATGGATCCTACTTGCATACAAATCCAACTTAATGACGGTCTCAGGAAAAGGTCTCGCTCATAAACCGGGGACCACCTGCATTGTAATTCAGAGCTTAATACATACTTGGTAAATTCCCAAAGCTACTTGCCCCTTTAAATGGAGCAAATCCAAACAAAGTGTGTGTGTAATATAAATATATAAATATATATATATATATATATATATATATATATATATATATATATACACTTTGCAAATTGAAAACTCGTAAGCTTACAATTTAAAGGAGAATATCATGGAAATGGAGGCTAATGTATAATTGCAGAATATGTGCTGTAATAGGCTCTCTTTCACAGTTCAATACTAGTTTTCATAGAAATGAAAACTTACCAAATGGTTGTTTTATTGATGTCCATTCTGTAATGTGTGCACTTCATACATTTATTCGTTGTAGGAGGATGGAATCAGACAAGTTCTGGAAGAGATGAAAGCCTTGTTTGAACAGAACCAAGGAGACGTGTAAGTATATTCTTCAACAAGTAACTTGGTTTAATCCTCCTAGCAGTAATCCTGTGCGTGAGCTCGGGTTTAATTTGATGTACCTAAAGCGATAACCCTGAGACATGCTCAGGATTTACCCTTTACCCTTTTCCCCCCTTATCCTCCTCCTCCTCCTCCCTTTCCCCTTATCATCCTCCCTTTCCCCTTATCATCCTCCCTTTCCCCTTATCATCCTCCCTTTCCCCTTATCATCCTCCCTTTCCCCTTATCATCCTCCCTTTCCCCTTATCATCCTCCCTTTCCCCTTATCATCCTCCCTTTCCCCTTATCATCCTCCCTTTCCCCTTATCCTCCTCCCTTTCCCCTTATCCTCCTCCCTTTCCCCTTATCCTCCTCCCTTTCCCCTTATCCTCCTCCCTTTCCCCTTATCCTCCTCCCTTTCCCCTTATCCTCCTCCCTTTCCCCTTATCCTCCTCCCTTTCCCCTTATCCTCCTCCCTGCTCCCCTTATCCTGCTCCCCTTATCCTCCTCCCTGCTCCCCTTATCCTGCTCCCCTTATCCTGCTCCCCTTATCCTGCTCCCCTTATCCTGCTCCCCTTATCCTGCTCCCCTTATCCTGCTCCCCTTATCCTGCTCCCCTTATCCTGCTCCCCTTATCCTGCTCCCCTTATCCTGCTCCCCTTATCCTGCTCCCCTTATCCTGCTCCCCTCATCCTCCTCCCTGCTCCCCTCATCCTCCTCCCTGCTCCCCTCATCCTCCTCCCTGCTCCCCTCATCCTCCTCCCTGCTCCCCTCATCCTCCTCCCTGCTCCCCTCATCCTCCTCCCTGCTCCCCTCATCCTCCTCCCTGCTCCCCTCATCCTCCTCCCTGCTCCCCTCATCCTCCTCCCTGCTCCCCTCATCCTCCTCCCTGCTCCCCTCATCCTCCTCCCTGCTCCCCTCATCCTCCTCCCTGCTCCCCTCATCCTCCTCCCTGCTCCCCTCATCCTCCTCCCTGCTCCCCTCATCCTCCTCCCTGCTCCCCTCATCCTCCTCCCTGCTCCCCTCATCCTCCTCCCTGCTCCCCTCATCCTCCTCCCTGCTCCCCTCATCCTCCTCCCTGCTCCCCTCATCCTCCTCCCTGCTCCCCTCATCCTCCTCCCTGCTCCCCTCATCCTCCTCCCTGCTCCCCTCATCCTCCTCCCTGCTCCCCTCATCCTCCTCCCTGCTCCCCTCATCCTCCTCCCTGCTCCCCTCATCCTCCTCCCTGCTCCCCTCATCCTCCTCCCTGCTCCCCTCATCCTCCTCCCTGCTCCCCTCACCCTCCTCCCTGCTCCCCTCACCCTCCTCCCTGCTCCCCTCACCCTCCTCCCTGCTCCCCTCACCCTCCTCCCTGCTCCCCTCACCCTCCTCCCTGCTCCCCTCATCCTCCTCCCTGCTCCCCTCATCCTCCTCCCTGCTCCCCTCATCCTCCTCCCTGCTCCCCTCATCCTCCTCCCTGCTCCCCTCATCCTCCTCCCTGCTCCCCTCATCCTCCTCCCTGCTCCCCTCATCCTCCTCCCTGCTCCCCTCATCCTCCTCTCTGCTCCCCTCTGCTCCCCTCATCCTCCTCTCTGCTCCCCTCATCCTCCTCCCTGCTCCCCTCATCCTCCTCCCTGCTCCCCTCATCCTCCTCTCTGCTCCCCTCATCCTCCTCTCTGCTCCCCTCATCCTCCTCTCTGCTCCCCTCATCCTCCTCTCTGCTCCCCTCATCCTCCTCTCTGCTCCCCTCATCCTCCTCTCTGCTCCCCTCATCCTCCTCCCTGCTCCCCTCATCCTCCTCCCTGCTCCCCTCATCCTCCTCCCTGCTCCCCTCATCCTCCTCCCTGCTCCCCTCATCCTCCTCCCTGCTCCCCTCATCCTCCTCCCTGCTCCCCTCATCCTCCTCCCTGCTCCCCTCATCCTCCTCCCTGCTCCCCTCATCCTCCTCCCTGCTCCCCTCATCCTCCTCCCTGCTCCCCTCATCCTCCTCCCTGCTCCCCTCATCCTCCTCCCTGCTCCCCTCATCCTCCTCTCTGCTCCCCTCTGCTCCCCTCATCCTCCTCTCTGCTCCCCTCATCCTCCTCTCTGCTCCCCTCATCCTCCTCTCTGCTCCCCTCATCCTCCTCTCTGCTCCCCTCATCCTCCTCCCTGCTCCCCTCATCCTCCTCCCTGCTCCCCTCATCCTCCTCCCTGCTCCCCTCATCCTCCTCCCTGCTCCCCTCATCCTCCTCCCTGCTCCCCTCATCCTCCTCCCTGCTCCCCTCATCCTCCTCCCTGCTCCCCTCATCCTCCTCCCTGCTCCCCTCATCCTCCTCTCTGCTCCCCTCATCCTCCTCTCTGCTCCCCTCTGCTCCCCTCATCCTCCTCTCTGCTCCCCTCATCCTCCTCTCTGCTCCCCTCATCCTCCTCTCTGCTCCCCTCATCCTCCTCTCTGCTCCCCTCATCCTCCTCTCTGCTCCCCTCATCCTCCTCTCTGCTCCCCTCATCCTCCTCTCTGCTCCCCTCATCCTCCTCTCTGCTCCCCTCATCCTCCTCTCTGCTCCCCTCATCCTCCTCTCTGCTCCCCTCATCCTCCTCTCTGCTCCCCTCATCCTCCTCTCTGCTCCCCTCATCCTCCTCTCTGCTCCCCTCATCCTCCTCTCTGCTCCCCTCATCCTCCTCTCTGCTCCCCTCATCCTCCTCCCTGCTCCCCTCATCCTCCTCTCTGCTCCCCTCATCCTCCTCTCTGCTCCCCTCATCCTCCTCTCTGCTCCCCTCATCCTCCTCTCTGCTCCCCTCATCCTCCTCTCTGCTCCCCTCATCCTCCTCTCTGCTCCCCTCATCCTCCTCTCTGCTCCCCTCATCCTCCTCTCTGCTCCCCTCATCCTCCTCTCTGCTCCCCTCTGCTCCCCTCATCCTCCTCTCTGCTCCCCTCATCCTCCTCCCTGCTCCCCTTATCCTCCTCCCTTTCCCCGCTCCTCTCATTATGATATGATAATTATCCATCCCCTGCGGCATCTCATCTGGCTATGACCTGGACCGGCACACGCTAATGACGCGACGTGCATGTGACGTCACTCGGGAGTCCCGTCGCGTCATTAGCATGTGCTGGTCACAGATTAAATGCCGCAGGGGAGGGATATGTGTGTGTGCGTGCGAGTAGCCGTGAATGTCCAGTAATCCAGTTGAATATTCAGAGTATTGCAGTGAATAGAGATACCTTTTTTATTGGCCAAACGTAATCATAATAAAGCAACGAGCTTTCGAGAGATAATGCCTCTCTTTATCAAGTCAAAAAGCGATACTGATACAAGTATGAACTAAAAACAGCGAACAGAAAGAGATGGAAAAAAATTAATTGGAAAAACAAGGACAAAATTAATTGGGCAGAGCTAGGTGAGAAATAGACCAGTGCTGTGAATAATGTCCTGATAGGTCAGTAAGTCTATAGATCAGGTTGTAGATAAGTACACAGCAGAGTAAAATAAAGAGCAATACATTTCAGCATAGCATGTAGCTTAGAAAAACAGTAATGGGGGGGGGGGGGGGAGTGGAATGTGTTAGCTATAAGACATTAAGATAGTGGGCCAGAAAGCCTAAGTCGATGTTAATGCCCAAATCCTTTGTATTAAAAAATGTAATCATTTTTAATTCAAAAGTTTTCCGCTGTTGGATAGTTCTGAAATTCCCTCTGAGTACTTTTATTTTGAGGTTCTGGATGGAGTGATTCTCCTGGGTGAAATGGTGTCCCACTGGAGTACAATAGCTGTCTTCATGGTGTTTTTTGATGGTGCTTCGGTGGAGGTTCATTCGCATGTGTAGTTTCTGGCTGGTTTCCCCAATGTAGCACCCCCTTTCACATACAGTACATTGTATCATGTACACTAAATTTGATAATATACATACATACATACATACATACATAAAAACAAAGTCAGAGGTGCTCATCAGAGAACAAACCAACCTGAATAGGTTAGTTCTATGGCCATGATAAGCCACTCTGAGAGCAACCTCTTTTAGCTCACTTGTGCCCTTCACAGGGATAAATATCCTGTAGTATATCAGT
Source organism: Discoglossus pictus (assembly GCA_027410445.1). Lineage (NCBI taxonomy): Eukaryota > Metazoa > Chordata > Amphibia > Anura > Alytidae > Discoglossus > Discoglossus pictus. The sequence continues at coordinate 97,599,854 of CM050165.1, forward strand.
CTGGTCCCACTCACTAGAGTGATCCAGCCCCGAAATACCAGGCAATTCTACCATGAACAGGAGAAACAGGAAACCACAGACGTGTTTCAGCATTTATGGGCCTCGTCAGGGTTTTGTCTCCCTAAGGGTGACAGGGGACTCCAGACGTGGACCCCTTTTTCACTGTGCCTTAGGGAGTTCAGCTGCACCTCACTGACGAGGCCCTAAGGTTAGTTCCTTCTCTAATGAGCACCTCTGACTTATTTTACATATATATATGTATATAGGCGGTCTGATTATGTCAGTATTTTTTAATGTACCGCTTTAACATTCTAAATACTGACATAATCATACCGTTAGGATGGAGGATGGTTAAACAAGCTCTAATCGGTTAAAGATTAAGAAATGGTGATATAATTCCTAAATGCAGCAGTTGCACATTAGTTCAGCTAATGATAATCCCTTCTGTTGGCAGCTGCAGAGAATATAGTTCTACATTAGAACATAAAACCTCCATGTTGCTGGAAACTGCAATCCCCAAAAATGAAAGTTTTGTTTGTTCGTTAAATATCGTCGTTAGCTAGTTTATCTTTCCCTTATTCAGCACTGTTTTTTCCATTGTTTTTATTTTTGGTTATAACAAAGTCTTGGTAATTAGAGATTTATCCCAAATGGATCAAAAACCTGGATGAACCCATCTACTTAACTTGTATTTGTATAATCCAGCTTTTTGATGACTGTCTGTGTTTCATGTATGAATTCATGTTTTGTTTTTACTTCATTTTTTTCCACACCAGTAATGAAGCAAAAACTGAAGGCCGCAGTGAGTTGATACCAACCATTAAGTTTCGGCATTGCTGCCTGCTTAGGAATCGGCGTTGTGTTGTTGCATATCTGTAAGTTCTATACACAGTATTACAGTAATACTAAATGTCCTAGAACAAAAGGACATGCATAGCCAGGTTGTCCTCTTTTCTTTTTCTGCATGTTTATCCTTTGGAATTACCTATTAAAGCTTGTTGTCCTTGATGATGTGTAAAATGCTTTAGAAAGATTAAAATACAACACTTCATAAATAACTTGTATTTTGCCTTTTATCCCTAATCAGGTTTGACACCCCAGATGAAGGGGTAGAGCTTTCGATTGAGAAAACATTTGTATTTAGTTGTGTTCAAATATTTATAATTTGATCAACTCCATGACAACAGAACTATAGAAGAGCAACCCCCACTAGAATAACCATTCCTTTTAGCTACATGAAAGCTAACCGTACGAGATGCCATGACACAAGCAGAGACTCCTAAATATAAGAATTTCTCTAACATGCTTTTATGCTCATTGCTTACACAACTCCTAATGTTTGATACATGCTTCCCAAACCACAGTGATCCTTAACGTATTATATACAGTTATGCTGGGAGGAGAGTGGTATTTTAACACCATATTGTGGGAAAAGTAGTACGTTGCTGTTTTACTAGTGCATCAAAGCATTGATTTCTAAGGTGGCATAAACATAAGCAGCTATCATTTTCCTTGATATTAAGTCCATATGATATTGCTTCTTACAGGTATGACCGGTTGCTTCGCATCCGTGCTCTGCGATGGGAATATGGCAGCGTGCTTCCTAATGCCTTGAGGTTCCATATGTCGGCAGAAGAGGTTTACACATTTATGTTTGCTACAATAAAAACGCAAATGCTTGGATTACTGGAATATAAAGATTATGCTTCCTGTGAATAATTGTGTTGAGGACATTAAATGAACACCGTAGTCTGAAATTATTATGCTATTTTAAGACATTAGGACAAAAAAAGGGCATTAACATTTTGGTAAAGTGAAAGCAAGCTATAAATGCATTGTCTATTTATGTAATGGTAGGTTATCCTGGTCATCTCCATTCTTGTCCTAACACCACCCCTATCTCTGAGTGTTTCTTGTCAAGTACATGGGAACCTTGGAGGCTGAGATTATCTTGCTGAGACTTTTATACCATAGATAATTTACTTTGCGCATCTACCCTTCAAGCAGGAACACATCTTGGAATTTGAGACATAAGATGGGGGAGGTCTTTATATATATATAACCGTGAAAATGTGCATCCAATTCCATATACTAGATGTTAAATTAAAGGTTATTATTGTTTTAACATTGCAATGCCTCTAACCTATAATTCATTCTACTTCTTTAAAATAGAGCAATTAAATATTGGACAAAAGTGTATCTTTAAGAGTAAACATTGTGAGCCAATTAGTGCACTATGTAAAAAGAGAATGACTAATGCATGTTTTAATAATTATACTTTTATTATGCCCTATATAATAAAGTAATCTGTGTCCCTGTAACAATTAGGTCTCATAATATGTTGTCATGTTTTCAAATAGTTGCCAAAAATCACTGAACATATTTACTATTTATTTTATTACACTGTAAAAATGTGAAAATGTAAACTGAAAGGGACACTACTCCAACACGCACTAATAATGTGTATTAGCACAGTTCAGATTAAAACCTGTCTTGTTGGACTAAGTTTCTTTATTTTTCAACCTCAATATTTCCTGACGTTTATCTATAGACAGACTGGTTCAATCAATACAAGAAGTCATTGGCTACATATATGAGATCCCTGGGAGGTGAAGAAGGTTTGGACATCACACAGGACATGAAACCTCCCAAAAGTTTGTACATAGAGGTGAGTGGAGTTCTACTAATTATTAATTATGCAATAAACAGATTTGAATGGCCTGGAGCAGCAGTGGACAACCCACAGCACCAAAATATGTTTTTCAATAACATTTTGATGAGTGGTCTGAGCTGTTAAGTAAAGAAGATATGGTAATGGAGATGGTTTCATCAAATTATATATGCAATGTAGTTGATTTGACAAGATGGCGATAAACTAAAGGTGATTGGGTTAGAGCAGGGGTCAGCAATTAATTTTCCAAAGGGGCCACATGAGAAACTCAGAATGTTGTGGAGGGCAGAAACATAGGCTGAACCTAATTCTGCTCAATATTAATTTTATAGCTTTAGTTTATTTTCTCAGTGCTAGGAGCAGTATCTACAGAATGCTATCCATCCCAGTTAGTCACAACACTGCTCCATTTTACAATTGGCAGTGATTTTTTTTTTTTTTTTTTTGTCCAGCACACAAATTTGTAGGCCACTGTAGTGGGCCGGACAGGGACAGCCAAAGGGCCGACTGTGGCCTGTGGGCCGTACAATGCCCAGGTCTGGGTTAGAGCATGTGAAGAAATGTATGATGGCAACGAAAAGTGATGCATGTAATAGGGCTATACCCCTGCCTTTAATTTTGCCTTTTAACTTCTTCCTAAAGCAAGATACCACTTCCCTCCCAGCCTCCCCCCAAACCCACCCACCTGTAACTCTTGCAGCTATATAGCAGTCAAATTACTCCATTACTTCCATTTGCAGTTAATACTCTCTGACCACTAGGGACATAGCATATTCCATATTAAAGCCATTCATCTCAAATTACTCTTATACCCTTCATCTCAGATTTAATTAAAAAAAACTTTCTAACTTTGCACCCCTCACCACCTTAGCCAGCTTTCACTTCCTTCCTTTTCCTTACCTTTCTTCCCCAGGTTTTGCCACTTTCATTCCCTTTAGATTGTAAGTAGCAAGTTTCTGCGAAGATTTGAAGCTCATAACAGGGCCGGCCATCTTCTACGGTTTGTTAATATTGTATTTCTCCTTGTTCTTATCCCCTGTACAGCACTACGGAATATATTGGCGCAATACGAATACAAGATAATAATAATAATAGGGCTGATTGGGTGACATGGGATTTTGACAAAATGTGATAGTGATATCTCCGAAAGAGAAAAACAAGTGCAAGGATCTACATCTTAATCTCTTTTTAGGTGACACACATTTCTAAAACTTAAGAGCAAGGAAGACTTTTGGGGTCCTAGACAGGCTATATTCTAGGAACCTGGCATAGAATCCCTTCATAGAGATGCATTATAATTTGGAAAAATATTTGAACCAGTTGTACAAGACACCTCGGAAAAAATAATTAAAATTATATAATGGAAAAGTTTTTTTATGATCCTTAAAATGCATTGCTGACCCTCAGGAACTTAAATTAAAAACATTAATTAAGTTGGCACTGTTCTGCCTACCCTTGGCTTTGGCACAGGGTTCTCCAACTTTTGTCATCCAGTCGGTATTGCACTGGATTTTCACGATATCTTGAGAAAAGGGGTGTGTGAAACATTTCAGTACTTCTGCTCACACAGAGATTATGACAATCTTGCCTGGTTCCAGTACACATACATAGGGCCTCATTCTAATCCTACTTTTTCTGAATAAGTAGCCGCAAGGGAAGGCCACAAGCTACTTAGCTATTCAATTTGCGGCTAAAGGACCTCGAGCTGCGATCTCTTGCGATTTAGCTCAATCACTGCTTACTTTTGTCAAAGCCTTTGATCTTGCGAGGCCGCAAGAAATCCAAAAATGCTACGCTTACGCTTCCATCAAGCCCGTAAATCGCTAAAATCGATTAAGCCCTCCCCACTGCTCCCAATCAAGCCCCCCTAGCTGCAGGGGTCCCAATCGGACCCCCACATACATTAAGACCTATAATGCAGGGGTCCCAATTGGGACCCCTGCAGGCTCCCCACAATAACAATATAAAGGACCCCTGCAGCTTTGCAGAATTTTTAATTCCCCGCCGCAGGTCCTTAAAGTGCCCACGGCACACAAATGGTTACCCCAAGCCGCAAGGGTACTGTAAGTACACCCCGGGCAACTAATATTAATCCCCTATGCTGCCCCCGAAGGGTCCCCACGTTAACCCTTGCAGCAGTGATTGGGACCCCGGTTGCATAAAAAATGCAAATTTCCATCCGCGCTAAATACAATTAACCCCTACACCCCCTCTGGCACCTAAAATTAACCCCATCACTCATTGGGTTCAATATAGACCCCCATGAGACTAAAGTTAACCCCCTCAGTGCAATAGGGGTCTATATAGACCGCTATAAAACACTATTAACCCCTAAGTTAACAATATAAGTGACATGAGGGTCATCCAGGACCCACATGACACGAAGTACAAAAACTATAGCCACTAAATAAACCACTAAATCTAAACTCTCTAATGAAGCCCCCTCTTCCCTAGCCCATACCTTCCCTAACCTATTAACACCTACACTACCTACCTAACCAACTATTAAAAAACCCACATGCCACTAAGAAAAAAATTACAAAAAATAAAAAAGCACCATTTTAAAAAAATTTAATAGCTCAATTAAAAAAAATATATAAAAAGAACATTACACAAAATGAAAAAGCACCACTACAGAAAAATAAAAAAAAGAACTACTCATATTAACAAAATTACAAGAACAAATAAATACATCCCATTACAATAAATCAAAACCCACAAATACAGTTAAAATATAGCCCTAACTATATACATGAATACCCATATCTACATACTATTAACCCTTAACTACATACAGGAATACCCTAACTACATACAGTCAAAACCCATCAATCTCACCTAAAATAGGATAAGAAAATAAGAAAAACCACTTACCTTTCCCAAATGCCCCTCCAGCTACAGCGGTTTTCCTGCCGCAGGTCGCACCCTAGGAAAAAAAGAAACGCAACATAACATTGTAAACATGCTAAATATTACACTTGCCTTTCTGCAATGCCCCTGTCCTTCTTGAAGTCTTCTCTGGCTGGGCCCTAGATAAAAAACAAAACAAAAAAACATTGTGCTAAAAAAAAATTCTAACGGATCTCCTCCCTTGAGGAGCTTCCCGCCGCAAATGAGGTTTGTAGATCTTGTTCCGTTGCAAAAATCGGCAATGGCGCCTTCTGATTGGCTGAAAACGTTGTCAATCCAATTTGATATATTGGACTGAGGGGGTTAATTTTAGTCCATACTGACCCCCATGAGTGATGGGATTAATTTTAGGTGCGGGGGGACTTAAAGTATCCCTGCAGCAGGGGTTAATTGTATTATTTAGCATGGGTCCTTTCAGGACCCGCACGGTGGGAAATATTAATGTTTAATGCAGGGGGGTCCCGATCAGGACTCCCGCTGCAAGGGTTTATGTGGGGTCCTGATGGGGACTTAATATTAGTTGCCGCGGGGGTACTTACAGTACCCCCGCAGCTTGGGGTAACCATTTGTGTGCCGCAGGCCCTTCAAGGACCCGCGGCGGGGGATTTTTAAATGCTGCAGGGGTCCCAATCGGGACCCCATTGCTGTGGAGTTACAGTGTACATGAACACATTGCATTTTAAACTGTATTTAACTTACTGTAGGATTTCATTTATATCCTAATAAAAGGAACACTGAAGTCCAATATTTTCAGTGGACTCTTTATCCTGTGAATCTCCGCTGTGAATATATTCCTTTTCAATGTTGTTCCTGGAAAACTGCTCAGAATAACTGACATTGATTCCACCATCATTAATGTTTAATTACTTCATGTAATATAGTCTTAAAAAGGAAACTGAGAGTCACAGGATTTGAAGTTCAGCCAGCTTGTATAGTACAGGAATAGCTGACCAGAGCTTATATTCTGTGATGCTCTTTAGTAGATCAATAAGAGAAGGTCATGATTTGAAGTTGGAAGGAGGAAGACTTGGAGTAATGTGCAAAAAAGCAGCAATAGTGGTATAGAAGTGTTTTAACTAATTTGCTTAATTAGGATGTTTCCCTTTTTCGCCTGAGCAGAATCTCTGGCAACGCAGTGAGCGCACGTGAACTCTGCACCACAGCACCTAGTGGTGTTGTGCCATATCGCAATGTACATGCGTTAAAAAAAAAAAAAAGAAAATAATAATTAAGAGGACCCTGACTGGAGGCTAATTCCAAACCTATGCCTAACCCTTAACACCTCTCCCCTACATCAATCCATCTTAAAATAGATTGCTCCCCTAGAGAAATCTATATAATACTGTAGTGTAGTACCGCATTGTGAGCGGTAGGTGACTCTGTGGTGCGTGTGCCCGCGACGCTGCCGAAATGGGAAAGGACCCTTAATTTTATTTTCCTCAAATGAATTGTCAGAAAAATGAACACTTAATTTCTAAGTAGTCTCCAGAATAATGTACTCTCACCTTCTGGAACCTCCTTCTTTCTTACTATTACCTCTCATGTACAGTGCCATGTTCACATTTATGACTTAAGGCCACATCAATGGGAGGGCTTCATACGACTTATGGGGAGTAACGGCTTGAAAGATCTCAGGTTCTGAAGGGAATACAAACGCAAGCTCCCTATTAATGCTCACATTCACTGCAATAATACATTTCAGCTTGTTTTTATTTCATTTTGGGGTCCGTATGTGTATACATGGAGTGTGACGATTTTCAGTAGGCTTGTGATTATTTTTGGATCCTGCAGATAACAATACTCTGCATGCTGCAGTGATGGGATGCTATTAGAGGATTCATTTGGTGACATGAAAACACTAAGAAAACTGTGAAATGTGCAACAAATTCAGAAAGTTGTTTGTTTGTAGCGCAGCAGTTAGTTCCAGTTCCATCTTTAAAGGACTACTGTAGTTCAAGATTGTTAAATAAGATTGAAATTAATACCACATCCCTTCCTCCACTCCTCCAGAAGCAAGACGTTAGCATCAATAGCTGCAACCACTGCTCGCAGAATGTAAACACCCCTCTCTCACACACACACAACTTCTACCACCTATGTATAATGAATCCCTCCAAGGTCCAGAAGAGGCATCACATTTTATTTTTCTTAAAAACTAGCTACAGTATACTACTTTTTAACTGCTTAATTTTTTTCTTAGTCCGACTCAAAAGGTTTAAAACATTATTCTTTCCATTGTATAGTGGTCCTTTAGGTTTATGAGAACAAAGCCTACACAATTTAAGGACATACAGCAGCAATATATAAATACTAGCGTATTGCCCGTCAAAACATTATGGCAATAACTTTTTGAAGCCTGGCAATACTGTTTGCCACAAAATGTGAGTGTTTTTGTCCTTGGAGCACTTTCGGCACTCATTGCGAGCCTCTCCCCTTTGGCGCTCATCACAATCCTTTCCTCCTGCCTACTGTACTGGCTGCTCATTGCAGGGTTCATTAACCTGCAAGTTTTGTGCGTGGGAATGCCATGTCTCTTTCCACCATCTCTCTCCTGTCTCTTCCCTGTGTGTTTCTCCTCTGTGTGTCTGAAAATAAAACCAACGGAAAGATTAAGCAAAGTCCCGCGTTCCTGGCGTTGTTCGTGCAATTGTTAGTGTCTTTGCCGTTTTTGTGTTTTCAAAGTCCAGCGGATTTTTTAGAGTTTGGGATTTTTTTTTTAGAGTTTGGGATTTTTTTTTTAGAGTTTGGGATTTTTTTTTTAGAGTTTGGGATTTTTTTTTTAGAGTTTGGGATTTTTTTTTTAGAGTTTGGGATTTTTTTTTTAGAGTTTGGGATTTTTTTTTTAGAGTTTTGGATTTTTTTTTTAGAGTTTGGGATTTTTTTTTTAGAGTTTGGGATTTTTTTTTTTAGAGTTTGGGATTTTTTTTTTAGAGTTTGGGATTTTTTTTTTAGAGTTTGGGATTTTTTTTTTTGAGTTTGGGATTTTTTTTTTAGAGTTTGGGATTTTTTTTTTTAGAGTTTGGGATTTTTTTTTAGAGTTTGGGATTTTTACGGAACCCATCACTGTTTTATGGTTATTATTATGGTTAAAATATGATCCTACTATTATACTGTATGTATGTTGGTTTATGCTACAGAATATTAGCCCAGACTATTGCAGACCTTGGCATAAGAGATAATCCTATTACAGAGACTCCTCATAAGATAAGGAAGTCTATTGTATAAAGTGTTTTCATTCTCAGACATAAGAACAAAGAAGGATGATCTAATCCATGTCTGATTGTATCAAAGTTGCCGGGTAGCCTCAGGGAGGTGTGACCCACCTATTGTCCCTATATGTGTATTGTGTGGCCAACTATGGGGGATATGTGAAATGTCTGTGTGTTATGTGTAAAAGGTGACTTTATGTGTTTTAAAGTGGGTTATGTCTGTTTGCAACCATGTGCTCAATGGAGTCTGCCTCTATCCCTGGATAATTGGATTACTTTCCCCATTGTCTCCAGTACAGAGGCCTCTGTAAAACCTGTTTGAGCCAGATTGCCATGCTGCCAGTCATAGCCCAAAAGATACTTTTACTAACGTTTGAACCCCTGGTCTGATTCATGCCATTTTTTAATATGTTGTTCCACAATTTATGTTGTTCATAAAAATGTAAGATTTATTTATGTACTATGTAAAATCATAAAGTTATACAAATGTGTAGGTTTTAGCTGGGAGATAATTGAGTAGATACAGTAATAAACTCAATTATCTCCCAAACAAAGGGGAGGTAAACTGTGGGCGTTACTACTGTGTTATTGATTGTTCTATACCTCCCCCCTGGGTGTGTTCTGTTTGTACCTGACTGTAATAGAAACCAGGCTGGGTGTGCCAGCATGAGAGTTCTACTTGACCCTTTAAAACGTAGCCTCGTCTCGTTCTTGGAGGGGATTGCTATATCACACTGGGGATTGCTATGCTTTGCATACTCCCTTGAGCTTTAACTACTGAACCCTTGTTCCTGATGTACTCTCCTTGGAGGAGAGGTCTTCCCCACACGATGCTGGAGATTCATGCAGGGTGGAAGGAAGACGGCGCGGCTCCAGTTAAGCTACGGCGGTTGTGGAGTCTGTGGTGGTTGTGGTGTCCGGTGCGGTGCTTGTAGTCCTCGGCGCAAGCTAGGACGCGTCCATCAACGGAGGTACCCAGTCGGGGTGCCAGGAGATCCGTTACAGGGATTTTTCAGAGTTTGGGATTTTTCAGAGTTTGGGATTTTTCAGAGTTTGGGATGTGCTTAGCCTCGTTTTCATTCCATTTCATATATATTCTTTTTTTTATGTTTTTCGTCCACCATTTTTTTTTTCTTGCTTAGCTGATTTTTCGAGTGACAAAACACTGCAAATAAGGCTCAAATTTGCTTGCAACTTGACTCCCAGGCTTCCTGACCCTCCCCCTGTGCTGTGTGTGTTTTTATTTTATTATTTTTCGAAGTCCACAGTTCGGTCGTAAAAATCTGATTTTTTCCAAGGTCGGATTTTTTTTTGCCCACGAGATCCCGCTTCTCAAGGCTTACAGGTATCGCCTTGGGCACTCATTTCAGCCCAAGTCCAGCGTTTTCCATGCCTCAACTGCTTACCTCGCTTTGCATAAGTCCCGTGAGCTCGGAAGGCTTCAATGCCTCCATGGCTCATCTTGCTTCGCGAGGCTCGTAGTTGCGGCCCTCTGTGCCGCAAACGTCTTGTCTCCTTTTGCAAGGCTCGTAAGCGTGACGACAAATTGCAGTTTGACAATTATAATATGTGATAGGTTACAATATGTTTTATAGGACTAACCTAAAATGGAAGCATATCCATTCAAACAGCATTTCACAGGATTATTGTTGTATCCTCTTTACTTTCCTAATTGAGTCGCGTGCATCTAACTTGGATTACTTCCTGTGAAAATTGAATAAAGGCTAGAAGCCATTAGGAAATGCTTTGCTTCCCTTGCTAGTCATATGTATTTTTTTTTTCTCGTATTTGTGTTTTATTGTTGTAGTATTCCCAACAGATCTTACATTTATAGGAATTAAATATAAATTTCCATACATAATTATTGAAATACATAATATGCAGTATATTTGGCTAGATATGACTGCTCTGTCCTTCATATAACACTGGTGGCTTTTTCCTTACCTAATTAGTGTGACTCAGAGTGAATTAGATGTGTGGGTTTATACTATGCAGGGACAGTTACTCATGCAGGGCATTATATTGCACTTGTCTGTTTATTCACTTCAAAATATTGTTCCTACATTCAAGCTTCCACACCAATGCCGTGTGTGTGTGTGTATATGTATGTATGTATGTATGTATGTATGTATGTATATATATATATATATATATATATATATATATATATATATATATATATATATATATATATATATATATATAATTTATTAATGTATTTTTTTGTTACAGGTTCGCTGCTTAAGAGATTATGGTGAATTTGAGATTGATGATGGTACAACTATTCTGTTAAAGAAAAACAGCCAGGTAAGGGACAGAGGTGGCAACATATCTCACTGCACTTTATTTGTTTTTTTTTTTTTTTTCTTTTCTCAAATAGCCGTTCAATTTAAAAAAAATTGTCGGACTAGAAATAAACATGTAGTATTTTACGGATTTCTCCTAGTCTCTTCTATTATTCAATTTCTTTTTTTCTAAAAGAAAAATTTCAGTCCAGAAAAATAATTTTTTCTGTACAGAATTGTTTTTGCAAACAGAATTTTAAAGGTTCACTCTATGATGGGTTAAAAAAAAAAAGCTTGAACTTTGAACGTAATTGGGTAGTGCAAAAATCATAGTTAGTTTTACATTAAAAAATTGTAGTGTTTCTGGTAATACCTCAATAGTTTGGTGCACGTTGCATGTATGAGACTGATAATTAATTTTTCTGAGGATATGCAGGGGAAATGGTTATTTATGAAATACTCAAAGCTTCAATAATATAACAAAGAAGATGCACATACAAACGGTCTTCAAAATTATGAATTTCATCGCTTGGAGAAGTTGAAAGAAAATCTAGCATCCTATTTCATATATAAACCCTTACAATTCTTTTATCATTTTTAATTGTTTAAATGCTAAAATTGATATTCCTCACAAAATAAAAAGCATAAATAAATACATGAGTGGGGAAAAAAGATACAGCAGTAGAACTAAATGAAAATGGCGGAGGAAAGTAGTAATGAGACAAACAAGTCCTCTATATCCTCATGTACAAAAGAAAATGGCTACAAGGTATAATTAAGATGGTATCTCACCAGTACTGCCAGCAAAGATACGTGTAAAGCGATGTTAGCATGGGCGCGGATTAACAGAGACCCATTATCTGTGTTGGAAAGGTTATAATGAATTTGAATATCTATCTGCAATAACATAGTAAAGTCACAGGAATACATTTTAAATCCATATCCACTATGGGCATTCCTGGATTACTCAAATAACACATCTAAAGAGAGTAGACTTCTAGTATCTCATATATTGAATACATCAAGGTGGGTATGGGCATCTTCATGTGGCTCAGAAACCACACCTAGTTTACTATATGTGACAAACATAATAGGGAGTATCTCCGGGTAAGGATAAAATGTCATATAGAAAAATGTTTGTGTATGGGGTATATGGATACTTAATAAGAATTATTTGATGTAAAGATAAATTAAACTGTTTCTTGAATGACGTTTTCTATAATCATGGATCACCCAAACAGCAGTACAACATGAGGTTGAATATTATTCACAAAAATGAACATGTGCTGTTTTCTCTAAATGATAATGGTCCTTTTAAAGAGCCCTAGTACAAGCTTTTAGAAGCATATATTTGTATGAAAGTATCGTTAATATGTTAGCTGACATGTTGCGTAACCTAATCTACTCTGCTCCATGTCTTGTGCATAGATGAGACTGCAGGAAGTTACATCACTCCCTCACATGTAATCGGCACAGGTTCTTTTACAGCTTAACAATTACTTTATTTAAAAAATAAAAATACATTGAATGAAATTCCACTTAAATAATTTGGTTCGCTTATATTTCATTAGCTATGATCATCTGTGGTGCAGACCTCCATGTTTCACTTTGCGCAGCTACAGGTCACAGCTATCCATAAACTCATTTTGGCTGGATGACCATTTTAACTTGTAAATAAATGCCCGGGTACGCATATAGTATATGCAGCTGAAATTCTATTCAAAGTGGAGAACGGCAGCCTGCATCGCAGCTTCTTCACAATCCATTTGTTTTGGGACATCCTTCAGATAATGTTATTATTTTAGAGAACTAAAGAATTCCTTGTTGAATATCTATTTGAATACATAAATGTAGATCACTGGAGTGCAGTACTTGATAATTATTTATATATCTCTATATAATTATAAAAGCTTACACCCCCTCATTATTTTGTATGTATTTATAACTTTTGTCAATTAAAGGCCTTTGTTCAGTTTTTGCTATGTTGGCTTAAGTCTGCATGAAATCTATTGAGTGGTGTTGCAGCTTAGCTAGCTCTTCAGTAGCATTTGTTCTTCTACTTTATATGCAATTGTTTTATAGCCATTTATTTGAAATTTAGATAACATTGCAAAAATGAATTAAATTTATGAAGAATCTAAATTCATGAAATAGTGATTCATTTTAAATTCTATTAAAACTGCATTAAAGGCTAAGTCCTTGTCACAAAGTGACAGATCATGCTAGTAGCGTCATCAGATCACTAATTTTCATACATTTACCAGGCAAATGCAGATTTATATGAAAGCTTGATTAAAATAATAGTTCAAACATAATATCTGAAGAGTTGATAGATCCCCAGATCCCATTGGGTTCAACCCTGTTTAGCCCAAATCAATCTCCATAGACATCAGTGGGCTGTGCCTCAAACTGTTGATAAACATAATTATATTCTTGAGCTCTGAGGAAGCAGGCTGCTTTTCTAACTCTCCCATAACATCATTCAGCAGTAAAAAGAAAATCTCTGCAGTTCATACAGGATAAAATAACTGTTTTAAGGGTTAACTACATAGATAAATACAGGTTAGTGGCCAATATGAAGCCAGTAGCCATTTAATATTATGTTATGACTAACAGGTGTTTATTTCTGTCTTTGTTTTTATTTATTTGTTGTCTCACATCTGGTTTTAAAAGGGTGCCACCTTTGCGTATGTATTAGATGGTTGAGATTTTGTTTATAAAGACCAACATTAATGTATTTAGACCTAGTTGCATGTTCACTGAAACGGTCTTGGTATTTTAAACTTCAAATTGATGTAACTGGCTGTTTAATTCCTTACTTTCTTTTTGTAGCATTTTTTGCCCCGGTGGAAATGTGAGCAGTTAATCCGACAAGGTGTTTTGGAGCATGTATTATCATAAGACATATTGCAATTTGTGGCCTAACCATTGGTAGTCTTTATTGGACATACTAGATGAGGCTTTCTCCCTTTCAAAGGCAGAAACAGAAAAAAGAGCATTTTTTGTGACTTTATACGTATTCTTATCTGTATATATTTGTGTATATCATTAATAAACTCATTTGTATCACAATATTTGTCTATAATTCTTCCTTTTTGAAATGCGAAAAGAGACTAAGGTATACCAGACCCACTATGAATATAACCATATGTTTGGAAATATTCATGGTAAAGCAAGCTGTGTATATGTACACAGATCTATAAAAAGGTTCATATGCAGAGAATGACATGTTACTTAATAATAGATGCAGAAGAAAAGCAAAGTAAGCAAGACAGCTTACATAGAACAAAGAAAATCCCTATATATTTTTTCAATATCGTGAAACTAAAAAGGTTGATAAGAGGATTGGAAAACCCCAAAAAGGTGGTTTGGAACATCTACAACTATGAAAAAGTGTTCAAACAATCAGAAATGTCAGAATCACTATTTGCAATAAACAAGGAGTTACTTCTGCTGTGACAAGTGAGTTCTTAGAAAAAACACAGTTTACGTAGGTTTTAGAACGCATGCCAAGAGAGATTTCTTACAATATCACGGGCAAGGGGGCACATTGCAATCCTTGAAACAGAAATAAAAATGGAGAAAATAAAGAGCAAAAAAATATAGGGAGCACATTAACGCAGTTATTTCAAAGGTCAGTCTGGACAGCATGGTCTACATATGTGATAGAACTCAAGGCAGTCTGGGTGGGTTTGCTGCATGCAACCTACGGATTCAGGTTCAAGCAGTCTGAATTGCGTTATGTAATCCATAGGCAGGAATAGATTTATTTATGATATATTTCAATTATGGGAACAGGGACTATGCCCCCTTTATAGTATCTGCAACATTATTTTATGGACAACTATACAGGTAATAGGTTTTTGATTACTGCTATTCTGGAATTTAGTCAGAAAACAATATTTCCTGTTTAATCTTGGAACATATAAAAATGTGCCAAGGAAACTACAAACCTGGTATAATAATCTGACTGTAGGCGTTTAATAAGAACATTTTCTATTGTGGGAGTAATTGCTGGCTGAGGAACAGTGTGGGTATTAGCTCAATAGCTTGTGTTCGGCTATGTGGGAAGAATACAAACCAGTGTTAAAGAAACATGAATGTACACATTTCTATGTTTTATGCAGACTTGATGTATGTCCTTTTTTCTCTAGATTATTTTTTTACCTTTTTTAATTGAATAATATTTTTAGCTGAACAGGTTCTATTCATATACTGCCTGCTGTGACTTGTTTTTAATATACATATCTCTCTGTGCTGTCTCTCTTTGAGGTGTGTAATGGTAGCTATTATGCCGCTTGCTGTGGTGTGTGTTGGCTCTTGTTGTGTTATGTGGCGCATTTTCTATCTATCTATCTATCTATCTATCTATCTATCTATCTATCTATCTATATCTCTCGTGTAATGGTGACGGTTATGCCACTTGCTGTGTTGTCTGTCTGGGTGCTGTCTCTCTCTCTCTCTCTCTCAGGTGTGTAATGGAGGTGGTTATGCCGATTTTTGCTGTGGCATTTGGCGCCAATTGGTTAATTGTATTGCAGGTTCTCTCTCACTCTTTGCTATCTGTCTTACTGTCTGTGTGCTGTCTCTCGCTCTCTAAAGTGTGTAATGGCGGCTGTTATGCCAGCTCCCAGGCCCACCCCTCGATGTCATGGCCCCGACCAGGGTGACAGACAGACTGCTCTCTATATTATTAGATAGACATACCATGTAAGTCCTAACTCTCTAGAAGTTGCCCAATTACCTAGTAAGTTAAAGAGTAATCTTAATGATTTATTAAACTCATTTGGAAACCAAAGTAGATTGATACATAATTATCACATATAATAATTGTTGTACTATGAGTTGTCCTCATGCAATGTTAAATGTTATGGCCTTGAAAATGCGCAATGAGCGCCTATGGCGCTCATCGCAAGGCACGCAAGATTTAAGCTGCAATGGCGCTCATTGGGAGCCACGTGGTGAGCGCCAAAGGCACTCATCTCCGGCTCTCAATAAGCGCTGAAGGTGCTCAGAGGAGCCAGAGACTCGCATTGTGTGGCAGACAGCATTGCAAGCGTTTTTTTATTGCTGTCATTTTTGACGGGCAATTCCCTAATATTGTATATTACACATGTTATGCCTTGCAGGAATGTGTTCATCGCTAACTACCTGCAGTGATGGATTGTTCTTTTGAACAATACTTGAAAAGATAAGTATCAAAAATGGGTAAAGGGGAGGCAGTGGGGTTTTGGAAAAAGAAAAGATAGACCTAGTAGGGCAGAGATAAGAATTTACCCCATCCATGTTTCTTGATGTCAAAGGTTTTATTACACTTTACACCAAAGCCATGGGGCCACTAGAATCCATGATACATAGGTGAAAGCTGTGTGTGTGAGAGGGCCATATAAGTTTCCTGAAGCAATCTGTTGCATTTTCTGAAGCAAGGTGTCTCATTCTGAAAAGGGTGTGGTATAAATTTCAGTTGTCTAATTAGTAAAGGTTCTCTGTTCCCTCATTCCCCGCTACTCCTTCCACCGACAAAACATACTATTCAACTTTGAGGAAGTGATGTAACAAACACAAAATGGATTCCTGTACTGATTTAAGTACAAATTAAAAAAATCAGATCCTTCTCAAAATATGTTTGTCCATGGCCTTTAATGTCTGCTAATGTTGTTAGTAAGTGTCTTTTTTTTTTTTTTATTACAGTTGTTCTTTAATTAGACATTGATCATTACTAATCATCACAAATGTAATAAAGCAGTTTTCAATATTAAACCTATTTTATAAGATTAGAGTACCAGCCAAGCAACAGCTGGATCAAACTTAACATTCATTTTTTTTTTATTCCTCAAAATGAATTTTGTTAATAATCAATGCCAAACTAAAAATATCTAGCTCCTGTTAGTGTTATTGTAATCCTTTCAAACATAGTCTTCAACATTTAAATTCTATTTATTTAATAATTAAAATGTGTGTTGCCATGCCATGTACTAATAATGTTTTCACTGAAACCTATTCAGTATTCATTCAAGTGATATTTCCATGTTTTATTTTAATTTGTTCACTAATCTTCCTCTCATGGCATTAATAGCTGACCCTGTCACCCCTTGGGCTCCAGGGCCTGATCTATCTCATAACAAAACCATTAAGTAAATGTTTAATCATCCTACAGAGCAGGGTCTTGAATAGCTGCTACTTAGCGAGTGCCCTAATTGATGTAAAGACATACAGCAGTAAATGGGTGATTTTCTTGAGCTACTTGCTTTAATCTTGTTTTCCAACCATTGCATGCTGATAACTCCATTAAACACGCATAACCATTGACTTTAATGGACCTCTGTACTTTGGAAAAAACTGTATATGTTTGTGATGTAACAAAATAATATAATTAACAGTAGTGACAGAGTTAGAAAATGGAGGGTCCTGGTGCAAAACTGCAAAGAATTGATCGGTACAAATTCACCCTCGCTAAGACCTCTTCCCATAACAGTTTTGTTCACTAAGACTCTTTTCCCTAACTGCACCCCTTCTCAATACCCTTTCCCATTGCTGCTGCCCCAAGACCCCTTTCAATAGCTGCCGAGGGATTTCAGGTTTTGGATGATGTGATTCACAGACATTCTATCAAGAAGCACAATGAAAATAGTTTTGTACCCCAGTTGGGCACCATTTTACCCAGAATGATCACTCTATCTAAAACCTGAGAATCAATTTCAACATCATGATCACATTCTTCAACACTAAAGATACTGGACTGAACATGGACTTTCATGGGTTTTCAATCACATAATCAACATTTCTGGTGAATATATATTTACATCCCTAACTGACAACACTATCTTTCCTCTTATCTCAGACCTTGTGTAACTACTTGCACACTTGACCAGTACATTATTTATGATGCCTGCTGTCTGTCCCATGGGGGTATTTTATCACGCTCCTTGCCAGCAACTGCGACCCTCGCAAACTTTACATCATAGCGCAAACAAAATACGAGACACGTTACAACCCATTACGACATCGCAAAAAACAGCCGCAACACGCGCACATCAAAACATCAAAAATACAACAAATACATAAAAAGCTTACTTGCAGGAAGAGGGAGCATCCAGGACCTCGAAAACTAAAGTTACACCTCAATTTAACTGAAATTAAAGCACTTTAGACACTAAAAAATTCTCTAAGCGGGAGAAAAAATGGCCGCCGAAAAACGAAAACGAGGCTACAGCAGTCTAAAGACGCAAAACACTACCAAACACCTACGTATTTGCTGAAAAGCACCTACGAGATTAGAAAACAAGGACACAAACCTGCGCAACCCCAAAAACATTACAAACACATAAAACGGTTACTCACAGCAAGGGGGGGCACAAGGACCTCTGCAAGTTAAGTTACACCTCCATTTAAGCACAAATTTCGTAGTTTAGAGACCCGAAAACAACCTAAGCGCGAGAAAAAATGGCCGCCTAAGAAAACGAGGCTAAAGGTCCCTAAACACGCAAAACACCACCAAACACCTACGGCTATTCCGAAAAAGCCACCAAACAGCTACGGATATTACGAAAAACTTAACACGACATAGAAAAGGAATATTCCGAAAAACTTGCACGACATAGAAAACGAACGACGCTACATCAGCCACATTATATACACCAAACACGCTTAGCTCACTTACAATTTCATTGCCGTCATTTTTTGACGGGCAATTCGCTAGTGAGGAAATAAAATCCATAGGCGTAAATCACATTCCATGTGGCTTAACAATGACTTAAAGATCACGATAAGGAAAAAGAAACATGCATTTAAATTATACAAGAAGGGGGGGCAGAGCTAACCTTCAAGGAAAGAGGATGTGTGGTGCATGAGCTCTGCTGAAAAAACATAGGATCATATATAAAGTGACTTATCTATCACCAAATTTATATATATAACCAGGATTGTGCACAGGAGGACCCAGCTGGTTTTAAAAATCAACAGCCTTATTAAATTGCTATTCGGTAAATTTAAAAGAACTCTATATAAGCACATAGCATAATTTTTTTACAGAAGTTTTTAGTGAGTGAAGACCTTGGTTTTGGATAGAAGTTCACTAACTAAAAACCTCTGTAAATAAAATATGCTGTGTGCTTAAAAATAGCTCTTTTAAATTTACCGAATCGCAATTTAATAAGGCTGCAAGTTTGGAAACTTTTTTTCTTTTGAGATTTGCTGCTGAACCAGAACAAAGGAGACTCTGATAAACACCATTCATACGTAAGGTTGGTAAACACCAAAATTGCTTGTCTGGATCAAACCTATACAGTTCTAATCTAGATGCCTTACACTATTGGAGATCTTTTCTGTGTAATGATTTGTAGATATAGAATAAAATCTGGGTTGTACTCACAATACACTGTATAATTGTGAATTATGTAAATCAAAAAAAGACCCAGCAGTTTATATCTCATATAATAATACGGATATAACCTATGCCTTTTATGTTGGAGACTGTGAAAAATGAATGCAGACTATTTCTGCTTTATAAGGTCCCAGATTATCACCCTCTGATCAGACCTTCCAATCCAGGGTCCCCATACACCTCCCACACCTCCAATTCTAGAGTGAAGCCTAAAGGGCTTGGAGTCAAAGTCTACCCACACTCATATTAACAAAGTATAACAAAGGCAAGAAACAAAAGCTAACATGTTTGCACAGATACCCTCTAATCTGGGGATGCTAAGAGCTAAAGTGATGAACCACTAAGGAGTACCTAACACTTTCAACCCCTGTGCCTGCACAGTGTTAAAGGCCTAGAAGTAGGGTACAGAGAGCTGTTTCACAACAAGCCAGCCCCTCAGGGGTTAAAGGAAAGCCCTAATCTATTGTATCTATTAATTTACAGTAATACAGTAATCCAGGACTATAAAACCCAAAAGAAAATCCATTGTAATTTGTTATCTCTACAGTACATTCTTACTCCAAGGGCGGGAAGACTTGCTCTGGGGTGGATGGCACAACCTAGGGTGGCACGCCCAACATGTTTTGGACAAAGGTCTGAACTTAACAACTTGATAGAAATAGCTCACTTAATTTGTCTGCACAGCTCCATCTAGTGGGCAAATTTCAGGCCTGCAAATTCAGACCAGCAACAATAAAACTACACCACACTGTCATCTGGTGGGCCTACAAAGTATTGTCAGCTCTATACAACATTGACTGAGAGCTATAAGGCCTTCCAGTTAACCACTCCCTGCACCCCTCATCATTACCTGCTCCTCTCAGCTATCTCATGGGACAAGACTTTTTTCTCACCAGCCAAGTCTTCCTGTCATAATGCCTGAATAGCACTATAAGTGTACCTGAAGGCCCTGGGCCCAATGACTTGATATGACCAGACTGGAGACCTCTTGGACATGATCCTTACCTAACAATAAAAAATTAGTAGGGCACACGGCCTACTGGTGTGTTATGACTGGGACGGAGGCTAAGCGGATATAATCCCTACTTGTTAACAGAAAGAAAGCCTAATCCCTCCAGATTGTCAGCCTAGACAGTGTCCTCAGCTTCACCCGCTGAAAACACTATCTTCCTGTCCATCATGGGGAAATCTAGCAAGAAAACCCAGCAATCTAGAGGAATTAAGGATCACTTTCCAACACAAGCCCCTCCACCGGCTCCATCTCTGCAGCCACATCCCACTTCTTCAGACAGCTTGGACATCGAGGATACCCCGGATTGCCCTTCACATGTGGACTTGACAGATGCGACCGTGGCAAAAATAGATGCTCTCTTACAAGCTCGCCTATCTATGGTGGTCAGGGAAATCAAGCAGGAAATCCAAGACTTGGGTCAACGCATCAACCACCTGGAAAACCTAACGAATCAAATCATTGAGTCACAATCTTCTGATAGGCAGGTGATTGACCAACACTCGCTGCAAATTTCCACCCTTGAAGCCAAGCTAGAAGATCTGGAGAACCGCTCGAGACGATTCAATGTTCGCTTCCGCAGCATTCCTAAAGCGGTAACTAATCTTCTGCCGTACCTGCAAACAACTATTCAGTCCATCTTACCGACGCCCCCAGAGTCAGCTTGGGAAATCGAGAGAGCTCATAGAGCCTTGGGAGGTCCCCCGAACTCTGATCAACCAAAGGACATTTTGGTCTGCTTTCTCCGACAGAATGCAAGAGTCCTTCTTCTACAGGAAGCCAGAAAGTCCCCCGCCATTGTGGGTCCAGACGGCTCCACTCTGCAGATTTATGCGGATCTAGCACCATCTACGTTCTGGAAACGTAAATTCATGAAACCTGTAATTGCAATCCTCATTCACAACAAAATTAAATATAGATGGGGCTTCCCATTCAGCCTCTCCTTTCAAGTGGGCTCATCCGCTTATATAGCTTTCTCGCTGGAAGAATGTATGGCTTTCCTGGCTCAACTCAATCTAGCCCCAGATCCTGGACTGTCGTAACCCATAAACCCTCTGGACCCCAGCTCGATGGAACCTGCAAAAATACCGCCTTCAACGCCCGACTACGCAATGGTTGACAGCTTTGAAACCTAAGCGACCCCGGAGGCCTTCTCGAATAGAGGTCACACCAAACGTCTCTACGCTTCTTTCTAAACCCTCGCTGGACATTCCTAGTAATCCGGTTGTGCGTTCCTCACCCACGAAAATCTAATTTTGCATTGCTTTCTCTCATATTCATCGATGACTATTTAAGACTTGCAATCCTTCATTTTACTCTAGGTTTGCACTTCCCAGTAGGATATGCTGAACTCCTACATACTTTCCAAGGCGACTTTGGAACTTTAGATTACTTGGTTCTCTTACCCATACCAAGTCGACTTTCCCCTGGACCAGGTTTTTGTATGCCGCCTTTGTTTATTGTCCCTGGGAGTCAGATCTTAAACTGTATCCACTATATGCCTGAGAAAGGGCTTTAACCCCCTTCCCATTCTCCTGTACAAGGCAACATCAACATGGATCTTTCCATATAATTTAGACCCACTAACCTTCCCAGAAAGGCCCCCCACCCTAGTCTCCACTCACCCCTAACCCCACCCGGCATTTGGCTAGTTTAAACCGGGGTCCCTCAGGCCCCTCAATTTAAATCTAATCTTAGACTCAAA
This sequence comes from Discoglossus pictus, assembly GCA_027410445.1. Taxonomy (NCBI): domain Eukaryota; kingdom Metazoa; phylum Chordata; class Amphibia; order Anura; family Alytidae; genus Discoglossus; species Discoglossus pictus. The sequence continues at coordinate 97,622,026 of CM050165.1, forward strand.
AACCCTCCTACCCGGCAGTTTGTAACTACTGTTCAGGCCCCTTCAGGTCCAATAATTTAACCTAAATACACGCTTGGACCTATACTTTGCCCCACCTCACGAGTAGGGATTCCAAGTTTGGGGAGACCCCCCCTTGCCATTGGCACTTTGTGTGCCTTAAGTTATTTTCTGAGGATTCACCTCCACTATACTGTTGTTGTTTTTTATATTGTTTGATGTTAATTTTTTTAGATATTTTCTCAATGTTTTAAACTGTTCTTTTTGTCTCTATTCCCCCCTGCATCCTGGATTGTCTGGCTCCGGTCCTTCGCTCCTCCTCCGCCTCTGGTCCTCGGCCTCCATGAGCTTAGCGGCGGTCTCAACATCTTCCTGAGCATTCAGTATTCCCACTGGTACAATGACTGACACTTCTTTCACCTTTCTCACTCACAATGTTAAAGGGTTTAATTCCCCATTTGAAAGGCGTAAAGCGTTTAGCTCATATAAATCACTTCGACCCTCAGTAATATTTATTCAGGAAACTCATTTTGCTAAAGGAAAAAACCCCTCTTACTTACACAAATCATACCCCTACTTCATAACCTCAACTTGTCCCACTAAGAAGGTAGGCGTGGCTATACTACTCCATAAAGACTTCCCTTTCACCGTGGAGAGTAAAAAAATGTACCCAGAGGGCAACTACATTTTACTAACAGCATCCCTTCTGAATACTAGGATCTCTCTTATAGCTCTGTACTCCCTCACTACCACCCACCATAATGCTCTCATTAAACTCCTTGCTCATCTGAAATCAATAGATACAGGCAAAATCATTCTAGGGGTGATATCAACTTCGCTCTAGACCCTAGTATGGATAGGTCCTCTAAGTCCCAGGGAGATAAATTCTCCAAAAAACGTAAGCACATCCATAGACTGCTCGAGGAGCTTCATCTGCTGGATACTTGGAGACTGAAATATCAGGGAGAAAGGGAGTACGCGTTTTACTCCCCAGTGCATGGCTCATACTCCAGAATACATACATTGCTAATAGATTAATCTTTGTTGGATGGCTTAGTTGCCTCCGAAATACGCCCCTGTAACTGGTCCGACCACTCTGTGCTCCACATGTCCCTTGATTTTGGCACTGTATACAAACTCCCATATACATGGAAGCTTAATGATATGCTCCTCTCCAATCAAACCTTTCAACCTCAACCCCCCCCTCCTCAACCTCCCTCCTCATCCTCTCTCCTCAACCCCCCATCCTCAACCCCCCTCATCAACCCCTCCCTCCTCATCCTCAACCTCCCTCCTCATCCTCAACCCCCCTCCTCAATCCCCTCTTCAACCTCCCTCCTCAACCCCCCATCCTCAACCCCCTCCTCAACCTTCCTCCTCAACCCCCCCATCCTCAACACCCCCATCCTCAACCCCCTCCTCAACCCCCCTATCCTCAACCTCCCTCCTCAACCTCAACCCCCCTATTAAACCTCAACCCCCCTCAACACCAACCCACCTCCTCAACCCCAACCTCCCTCCTCAACCCCCCTTCTCAACCGGCACCCGGTATATGCAAATGACGCGGCGCACATGTGACGTCACATGGGCACCGACGCTGGGTCAAGGAGCAGAGGCCCGGAGCACAAGCAGGTAAGTGAGGGGAGAGGGGGGAGGTATTTAGGGGGGTTTAGGTGGAGGAGGGGGGTTGAGGGGGGTTTAGGTTGAGGAGGGGGGAGGGAAAGAGACACGGGGGGGTAGAGAGACACGGGGGGGGTAGAGAGACACGGGGGGGTAGAGAGACACACGGGGGGTAGAGAGACACACGGGGGGGTTAGAGACACACGGGGGGGTTAGAGAGACACGGGGGGGGGGGGGGAGAGTGACTCGAGTATAAGCCGAGAAGGCCCTTTTTTGCCTTTAAAAAAGGGCTGAAAAACTCGGCTTATACTCGAGTATATACGGTAGTTAGTTTTTTGTTTTTCTTTTCTGTTCGTTTCTTACTTAGGCTCTGGATGTTTGCTCTGCTAGACCGAGCCTACCAAACTGTTTTATTTTAGGTAAACTTTTGCCTTATAAAATTGGAAAAACTTAGGTAACCTGGCTACCCTTAGACCTTCCCACAAGTGGGGATAGATCTTTTTGGTTAACTTGATTTCGACTATTATATGGTATCTTCTTATGGTGTAATGTAATGTTAACCTTTTCATCTTTCTTTTTCCCCTTAATTGGGTATGACTGTATGTTAATAATGTCAAACTGCTACTTGGCTTTTATGTTATCCTCCGGTTTATTTGGTTACCTAATAAAAACCTTTGAAAAATAAATTATACAAGGAAGGAACAGAGGCAGCTTTATGTGACTATAAGGAAATCAACAAGGCTTGCAAAAGGGCTATTAGACTGGCTAAAATAGAAAATGAGAAGTCAGTTGCAAAGGAAAGTAAAGCTAACCCTAAAATATTTTTTAACTATATTAATGGGATGAAGGCCAGAAAGGAAGCTATAGGAACATTACATTGTGACACAGGCCGTCTGATAATTAGTGACCAAGAAAAGTCAGATGAGCTAAAAAGGTTATTTTCTTCGGTATATACAAGGGAGGTACCAGTGGTTGGAACACTGCAAAAAAATGGGGCTACACAATCCATCACTAAATAATTGGTTAATGCAGGAAGAAATCCAAAATAGATTAAAGAAAATAAATGTTAATAAAGCACCAGGTCCTGATGGAATACATGCAAGGGTACTGACGGAACTACTGAGTTCTGTAGTAGCCAAACTATTATATCTTATTTGTCAAAACTCACTCACCACAGGGTTGCTACCAGATGACTTGAATAAAGCAGAGGTGATCCTTATATTTAAGGGAGCAAGAGCAAATCCGGGGAATTATAGACCTGTGAGCCTCACTTCTGTAGTGGGGAAGCTTTTAGAGGGTTTATAAGGGACAGTATACAAGAATATGTATATTTGTACAAGATCATAAGTAGCAGTCAACACGGATTTATGAAGCATTTGTCATGTCAGACCAATCTAATTAGTTTCTATGAGGAGGTTAGTAGGAACTTCGATCAGGGCAACTCAGTGGATGTAATCTTTTTGTATTTTGCAAAGGCTTTTGATGCAGTGCTACATGGGAGACTTTTGAGCAAACTAAGGGATATAAGAATTGCATTAAATATCTGCTCATGGATCGAGAGCTGGCTAAAAGACAGGAAGCAAAGGGTTGTTGTAAATGGAACATACTCCAATTGGACTAATGTGGTAAGTGGGGTTCCTCAAGTTTCAGTGTTAGGTCCTCTCCCTATTAACATATTTATTAATGACGTAGAAGTAGTGCTCGAAAATAGTGTCTCCATTTTTGCTGATGAAACTAAGTTGTGCAAGGTAATTAAATCAGATAATGATGTACTTTCCCTACAAATTGATTTGCATAAATTAGAGAAATGGGCGGCTAAATGGCAGATGAGATTTAATACATATAAATGTAAAGTTATGCATTTGTGAAGGAAAAATAGCCATGCAATTTATAATCTTCATGGAGCAAATCTAGGGGTATCTGATATTGAAAGGGATTTGGGAGGACAACCACCTAGGTAGCAGTGCTCAATGCCAAGCAGCAGTTGCAAAGGCAAGTAAAATATTAGCATGTATTAAGAAGGGTATAGAAGCAAGGCAAGCAAATATAATTCTGTCACTGTACAAATCCCTAGTACGCCATCTTTTGGAATATAGAGTACAATTTTGGGCACCACTTCATAAAAGGGGCATTTTAGAGCTGGAAAAAGTACAGAGAATGGGCAACAAAACTAATAAGGGGAATGAAGGGGCTAAGTTATGAAGAAAGACTAACAAAATTAAACGTATTTTCCATAGAAAAAGGCGACTATGAGGGGATATGATTACCTTATTTAAATACTTCCAGGGTCAATAGAAGGCTTTGTCAAGTGAACTTTTTGTATTAAGAGATTTTCAACTGACAAGAGGACATCCCTTGAGGTTAGAGGAAAAATATTTCACGTTAAAGAAAGAAAAGGGTTCTTCACATTTAGGGTGGTTAAACTGTGGAATTCTCTACCAACGGAGGTGGTGACAGCGAATTCAATAGATAATTTAAAAAGGGGTTAGATATATTTTTGAATTATGAGGGCATTCAAGGTTATCCTAGAAAACTAGGGAAGAAATATTGATCCAGGGAGAAATTTGATCACCAGACTCTGGGGTCAGGAAGGAATTTTTCTTTTATTTTCCCCTTATGAGACAATTGGCAACGTTTCAAAGTTGTTGTTTTTTCTATTTGCCTTGCTCTGGATCAATTAACAATTATTAACAAATGGTCCACATTTTAAAATAATCACAAGAGATCTAAAAAGTTGAACTTGATGGACTAAGTCTTTATTCAACCTCAAATACTAACTATGTAACTATGAAGGAAGTCCCTGCCTCTGCAGAAAACTCAATCTGGGGAGACATGGAGGAAAAGAAAGCAACTCCCTGTTCAATGTAAGTTGTAAGAGGGGGCCATGAAGCATAGGCTGGGGGGCATGGGGAATGGGCTCTGGGCCCTACAATAAGAAAACATTTGATTATAAATATTTTAAATAAATAAATAAATATATATATATATATATATATATACTGTATACTAGTAACTTGTCCGACATAAATGACAGTATCATATATGATCTGCTCTGTCTCTCTCCCTCTGCGCCCACTCCCTCTCTCTGTTGCCCCTCTCGCTGTCTCTGTGCGCTCTCTCCCTCTCCCTGTGTGCCATCTCTCTGTCTTTATGCCCTCTCTTTCTCTGTTCCCTATGTCTCTCTCTCCATCACTCCTCTCTCCCTCTTTCTTTCTCTCTCCCTTCCTACCTCCCTCCTTCTCAGTCTCCCTCCTTCTCAGTCTTCCTCCTTCTCAGTCTCCCTCCTTCTCTCTCCTTCTCTCTCCCTCCTTCTGTCTATCCCTCCCCCCTTGTCTCTCTCATCTCTCCGCCTTCTTCTCTCTTCACCCATTCCCCCTTCTTCTCTCTTCCCCCTCCACTCCTCCTTCTTCTTTCTTTCCCCATGCCTCTCCCCCTCCCTGTCTCTCTCCCCCTCCTTCCTCTCTTCCCCCTTCCCTCCTTCTTTCTTCCCCCTCCCCTCCTTCTTTCTCCCCCATGTCTCTCTCCCACCCTCTCCCCTGTCTCTACCCCCCTCGCCCGTCTCACTCCCCACCATGTTTCTCTCCCACCCCCTCCCCTGTCTCTCTCCACCCCTTGTGTCTCTCCCGCTACCGATACTGATGCGCAATGTGCATGCGTGGCTGTACAATATGCGTATCTCAAATTTAACTCTGAATTTTCATATAGTAACGCCTGCGCAGTGCAGGCGCACACAGGCGTTAAACACGCTGGAAACTAATATTGTGGCGCCCATCAAAAGTTTACATACTTTTACTTCTTAATACCGTGTATTGCCCCCTTTAGCATCAATGACAGCATGCAGTCTTTTGCAATAATTGTGTATGAGACCCCTCATTTTTGCAGATGGTATAGCTGCCCATTCGTCTTGGCAAAATGCCTCCAGGTCCTGCAAAGTCTTTGGTCGTCTTGCATGAACCGCACGTTTGAGATCTCCCCAGAGTGGCTGGATGATGTTAAGGTCAGGAGACTGTGATGGCCACTCCAAAACCTTCACCTTTTTCTGCTGTAACCACTAGAGAGTCAACTTGTCCTTGTCCCATGCGCAGCCTTCCTGCAGAAGAATGCAAATTGTCTGCCAGTATTTTCGGATAACATGCTGCATTCATCTTGCCATCAGTTTTCACAAGATTCCCCTTGCCTTTAGAGTCACCCCCCCAAACATCAGTGAGCCACCACCATGCTTCACAGTGGGGATGGTATTCTTTTCACTATAGGTCTTGTTGACCCCTCTTCAAACATAGCACTTATGGTTGTGACCAGAAAGCTCAATTTAGGTCACGTCACTCCAAATTACAGTGTGCCATAAGCTGTGAGGCGTGTCAAGATGTTGTCGGGCATATTGTAACCGGGCTTTTTTGTGGCATTGACGCAGTAAAGGCTTTTTTCTGACATCTCGCAGCTCATTTTTGCTCAAGTATTTTCGTATTGTGTTCCTTGAAACAACCACAATGTCTTTTTCCAGAGCAGCCTGTATTTCTCCTGAGGTTACCTGTGATTTTTTCTTTGTATTCTGAACAATTCTTCTGCCAGTTGTGGCGGAAATTCTTCTTGGTCTACCTGACCTTGGCTTGAGATCCCTGAATTTTCCACTTCTTAATAAGTGATTGAATAGTACTGACTGGCATTTTCAAGGCTTTGGATATCTTTTATATCCTTTTCCTACGTTCCATTACCTTGTTACGCAGGTCTTTTGACAGTTCTTTTCTGCTCCCCATGGTTCAGTATCTAGCCTGCTCAGTGCATCCACGTGAGAGCTAACAAACGCATTAACTATTTATACACAGACACTAATTGCAACTTAAAAAGCCACAGGCGTGGGACATTAACCTTTAATTTCCATTTAGCCTGTGTGTGTCACCTTGTGTGTCTGTAACAAGGCAAAACATTAAAGGGTGCGTAAACGTTTGATCAGGGCCATTTGGGTGATGTCACAGACCCCTTTTTCTCAGCCTGGGTGTTGGCCCATTGAGCCCATTAAGGGACAGGCAGCTTGGCTCCAGCCAATGGATTATGTACGTAAACACCTCCATTGTATTTGTAATTGGTTTTGTCCCATTGTTTGCCAGATAAAGTTAATCACATCTAAAATGTTCTAGAGATGGCAGGATATGTATTGAAGGTTAAGCATATTGCTCTCGGGA